>PVJC01012613.1:0-39430 GCA_004026665.1 Murina feae | reverse complement strand
CGCAGAGTACGTTCCAGGACAGGAACATTTTGACGTAGAACCATGAAAGAGGACCCTGTATCTGAGGGACCACAGGAGCATAGGGTGCGTATGGTGGGAAAAGGAAATGTATGACTACAATTATTGGCTGCGAAGCTCTCGGGCGTACAGGGCCATGTTTGTGATTACGGGTGTTACCAGTGTTTGGATTGGGTTGGGTTGGGTTGGGTTTGAATGAGGTAAGGCTACAAGCTGAGAGGGTAGGTACCAATGAGAGGCAGGGAACAGGCTAGCAGAAAAACCAGGTTGTTACAGGTGGATAATCCAAGAACAGATCAAGGAAGGCACCAGGAAATACAAAGGAATGAGAGTAAGAAGTCATGGGGAACATGGGAAGGAAATAATTATGGCTCTATTCTGTGTGGAGGTCCAACGTATTATGAAAGTGTTTTATTCCGTTATTAAAAATGTTTTATGGATCCGCGCGTATCAGAACAACCAGCAGAGAGGACCAACCAGAGGTAGGCTGGCAAGGACTGGGACAGCAAATAAGAAAAGTCCTCGGCCTGGGGCCAGCATAGAACCAGCTAGTGTCCTCTCAAGAACAACCTGAATGAGCAGGGTTGAACGAATCCATTATTGGCTGAGGTGACCCTATTGTCATGCTTGGATATCATGACAAATTTGTTTTATTTGATTTAACTATTTAAATTCCCTGGTTGCCTCAGCATAATCTACTCAACAAAGCCTTTGGATGTCTCTGAAAAATCTCAAGTTTGATTTAAATATTTAAATTCCCTGGTAATAAGCAGGGAAACCTGAACTAAATGCCACTTAACTACCATTGCAGCCACCACCCTGATGTCCAGCAAAGGCAAGCCAGCCACAGAATGCGGTCCAAACGAACTATCCCTGCCTGGGTGTGCCACCCCCTCAAAGGCCAGGCAACACACCCAGCAGGCAAGCACGCTGGCATCATATACAAGAAGGTCAGAGCTTACTGAGCAACAGAATGTCAGTCCAGCACTGGGTGTCATGCCCAGACTTCCCATCTGAGACCTTGTGATGCTAGTTACACTGCCTGCTGCTGGTAACTTACACTACTCCGCCAAGCTGGCCCCAGGCGAGGCAGTTGTTATAGTGGGTTGAGGGAGAGAAAGCAAAAAAGAAACCTTCAAACCAGTTACTCTGTACACAAAATGATGGACTGGTTGATGGATGAATTTCTCCGCCTTTTCTAATGTTTTTCTTGGCATGGCACAGAGGGCTCCACTCTCATGATTTAAGGACTTCCCAAAGGCCTGCCACCTAATACCATTCATCATCTTAGGGGTTAGGATTATAACATGAATTTGGGGGGAACACAAACATTCAGATCAGTCAGCAGAGGCTTTGAAAGGTTGGCATGATCTGATCTACATGTTTTACTTTACACTGCAATGTGTCACTGTGGATATGGAGAGACCCGTAAAAAGGTTTGTAATAAAGGTGAATGATGGTAGCAGCTTGGATTACAGTGCTGGAGAAGAAGAAAAGAAGGAAGGACTCAGAATATACGTTTCGGAAGAGCAGCTCACAGGAATTGCCATTGTGCCTGGGGAAAAGAAAAAAAAAAAATGACTGCTAGTTTTTTGAGTGGAACAGTCAGCTGGAGTGTAAATTAGGTAGGGCTCAGAATGGGGTTGGGGAAGGGCAATTTGCCTACACTGCCCCACTCTTTGAACCGTTTTTCCCTCTTTCTTCAAGTAGTTGGCCCCCTGCCAATCTTTGGATCTCGGCTCAGATGTCACTTTCTCAATGAAGTCCTTTTCCCAACAACACAGTTCAAACCCTACTCTCTCGTATTAAGTACATGGTCTCTTGGTGCTGGGTCCTTTTTCCTAGTTACTTGTGCTACATGGCAGCAAAAGTGCCCATGAACATGTGGCCTCTGCTGCCTCTGTGAGGCCATCCTAGCTCAGCCGGCCACCAGCAGACCCGCCAGCTGCCTAACACGGCCCAGCTGAGCAGACGGACAGAATCCCGAGTTGGCTAGAGGACGGTTGCAGGCCACAGGGCTTTGTGTTGGTCTGTTAAGCAGCAAACGCTGATGCAGGAGCACATACGTCATGTGCGATATCAGGTATTTGTTTGGTAAGTGCCTGTTCCTGCAGGAGACTGTGGGTGCTATCAGAGTGAAGACTCTTCTAACGTTGGATTACTACTCCGTGCTTAGGGCCAGGCACAGCGTCTGGAACGCACCAGGCGTTCCATAGATAACTGGATGAATGAGTAGAAGGGGAGGAAACGGGTATTTATTGCAACGTGAGAGAGTAAGCGTTCCAGAAGAGAGGTAACAAAGGGCTCAGGACATACATTCGTCCAAAACTAACTTCTATCAGTACATGGCACCGAAAAAAATGGCAAGTTTAAAACTGCCAGTTGTCAGGGGAGATTTCCTGAGAGGGATAAAGGTTGAAAAGGTGTTCCTTGTAAGAGCGGCACAGAGAGGTCAAGAGAGCCCAAAAGACATGGGTGTTTAAAGGTAAGGAGAAGTCTCCTGTTTGTTATGTACCTCAAAGTACTGTTCGGGTTTAAATACCTGTCTCCTGGCGGGGAACGCGCGGAGCGGGGTGTGGGGGGGAGGAGAGGAGGAAGGTGGGGGGGGTACAGCTGGGGGAGGGGGGGGCTTATGATCTTTGAATTACTCCCAGTGTCCAACTCAACTTTTTTCCAAGAAATAGGAACTCAATAAATACTTACCCATAAGTGACGAGCTAAAGATGAGGTGGAAAGCACGGCTCCTCCCAACGGCAAAGGCTCACATTTTCAGAGCGAACACGGAGAACCGGACAAGCCGAGCAAACGTCGGAAGGCTAAATGCCGCGCAAGCAGACGGGACCCCACGGGCCTTCCGGACCGCGTGCCTGAGGGTCTGGCTTGGCGTTTTCCTCCTCGGCTCACGCGCTCCGGGCTCCCGCCGGCTCCCAGCATCGGCTTCCGGGACGCGCGCCGCGTTGCCGTGGAAACGCCGGCGGGACGCGGCGGCGCGCGGGGCGCGCGGGACGGGCTCTCGGGCTCCCGCCGCCGCAGCTCGCGCCCCGCGCATGCCCGGGCCCTTCGGATCCGGTCGTTGGGCCCCGGTCCAGGGTCTCACGGTGGTGTGCGAGGCAGGATGCTGAGGCGCAGCTTGGAGCACCGGTAACAGCCCGAGTCGCCCCCAACCCTCCGCTGCCCGGGGGGTCCCGCCAGCGGAAGCTCGCTGCGGGGCCCCGATCCTCTCTCCGTGGGGCCTCCGCGCCGAATTCGAGGCTCGGCCGGCGGCGGGGTCCTGCGCGCGGCGCCGTGGGGCCTACCTCCCCCGACTGCGGGAGCCCGGGGAGCAGCCGGGGGCGTCGGGGCTGAGCTGCGATGCCGCCGCGGGAGCCCGGCCGGTTCGTGCGCCCACGCCGGCGGGGCTTTGAGGCCCGGGCCCGGAGGCAGACGCGGGGGTGGGGGGCCTCGAGGAGGAGGGGGGTCCCTCCCCGGAGAAGCTGCAGAACGCCCCGGGGATGTCTGCCTGTGACAGTAACGTGCAGACGAAGCCATCTTTGTCCCCGTTGAGGATGACTTGCTCTTTTGTGTCCCCTTTTCCTCCAGGGATGCTCAAACCAGACAGCTGCAGAACGCGGTCACCAACGTGGAGAAGCATTTCGGGGAGCTGTGCCAAATATTCGCCGCGTACGTGCGCAAAACGGCCCGGCTGCGAGACAAAGCGGACCTCCTGGTGAATGAGGTCAACGTGTACGCCGCCACGGAGACCCCGAATCTAAAGCAGGGCCTGAAAAACTTTGCGGACGAGTTTGCCAAACTTCAGGACTATCGACAAGCGGAGGTACGGAGCGGGGTCGCGGCGTCACGGTCACGCCCGGGGCCCCGAGGGCGGTGGGTGGAGGAGCCGGGAGCACACACGCTCCATGATGCACCTACCTCCCCGGTGGTGTCCGCAACCCTGGGCGCGTCTATTCAAGGGAGGCTTCCTGTTGTTTTACCATTCTCAAAAAATCTAGACTTTCCCCATTTCATTGTCCAACTTTTGGCCGAGGAGGGTTTGGGGGGTCAGGGGGGCTTACACATAGTGTCCGTGGGGAGGAACGGGAGCAGGACTTGTGTCTTGTGGTCCAGGACGTGTCATGTCTGCAGGTGGAAGATGTTGGGGATGGTCATGGAAGTAAGTCACAAACGGACCAGAGCTCCTCGCGGCCTCTTTGCTCAGGGAGGCTGACCAGTGTCTCACTGAGGGGGCGGGAGGGGCGCTGACGGACAGCTGGAATGCAAACCAGTGGTGAGACGCTGTGGTAGTGAAATTGTTTTCCTCCCAAAAGCCGCCCCTCCCTTTTTTGTTTTTTCTTTTAATACCTCGCAAGCACTTTCACTTACATTCATTTAGGTTTCAAGACACAGGTTCACTTGTCAGAAGTTGTCCAGTTAGAGCTGCATTCCTTCTTTGACCCTTTTCTCCTTAGTGCTTTTGGTCTTCTTTTCCCCTAAAGCCTAAAACAGAAATTTCAATCATCCAAAAAAAAAAAAAAAAAAAGGCACAAAAAACAATGCAAAAACAAAATGTGAATAATGGTTTTTGAACCTATAATTGCTAGTCATGCAGAAATTTGAGTAGTTATGTTTGGGTGTACTTTTTTGGAAAACTGTTGAGTTTTGTCATAGGCTTCTTCTGTAATACACAAGCAATTCTCACAGTTACACGTAACTGGTGACTGACTATTTCAGAAATAATTTATACTGACAGACAGCCCTAAAAGCCCTTCTTAACCAGTCATTTCCATGTCCCTTCTAGAAAACCTTTATGCTATTTATCAAATAGCAAAGTGAATTGATTCACATTTGTTCTCCTTTTTATTTCCCTTGCTTACCAAATGGTGGAGGTGCTAATGAACAAAAGGTAGGCGGCAAAAAGGAGAACAGAAAAAAGCCTTGGCTAACCCTTCCACTGAGTAATCAGTGTATGGATTATTCAAAATGGTGTAGACGAAACTATCCTGAATATTCACGGTTTTGACTTTAGGATTCCTGACATTGAAATGCTCGATGAGAACTTGATTTCCTTTGGTTTCCTAAAATCTTTTGAAATGAAACATTCCGATATATTTTACTTATAAAAGCTGGGAAAAAGTCAGTATGAAGTGTACTCACTGATTATCTATCTAAACTTGTATTATCAATAAAAGCCCTTTTCCTGCTACAAAAGTAATACTTGTTCTTAACAGTTAAATACATGTTAGTTTGTATTACCTATACTGGAAACGAAAATTTTAATGTCCAGAAGTTATTTTTCTTATGCTATATACTTACTTTTAAAAAAAATCCATTTCTTTAAAAATCTATTAGTAAAAGAATTGCCTAGTAGGTGATAAAAACAATAATGTTTCAGGAGTGTTTATTTCTAAATAAAAGAGATCAACCATACAGTTGACAGCTCAGGAACACCTGAGACCATTTATCTTATTCCCTCAGCTTTGATGATTTATGGATGACTTTCCAGAAAAAAAATTGCAGCTAATACAGTGGTCTCTAAGCTTTCTTGATTTTGAGGGTTGTGTTCCTTCAGATGTTTCCAATATGATGTATCTTTCATCTTTGCTTTGCTTTTCTTCTCTGGAAGATTGGGCTATTACATTTTGGAGAATATATATTTAAAGTATCCGACACTGTGCAAAACACACTCAAACTGGTAACTGTATTAAAATTTGAGATGTCTTGCTGCTGGTGTGGCTCAGTGGTTGAGCCTTGACCTATGAACCAGGAGGTCACAGTTCAATTCCCAGTCAGGGCACAGGCCCAGTCCCCAGCGGGGGGGGGGGGGCGGCATGTAGGAGGTAGCAGTCAATGATTCACTCTCATCATTGATGTGTCTATCTTTCTCTGCCTCTCCCTTCCTCTCTGATATCAATAAAAATATATTTTTTAAAAATGATTGAGATGCCTTAAAGCTTACCCAAAAGCTACTTCCTTCCTGTAAGGTATGAAAGTAATACAGAGGTGGCATGGCAAGGATGGGCTCTTTGGAACCTGAGGGATTTTCTCGTCATATTGTGCACCAGGTGACTTTCTGCTGTCGTTGTTACTGTACAGCTTACCAGTTTTTTTAATGTGTTTAAGTTTAGATTCTGAGTCTTATCAGTTCTGGTGATTACCGAAGATAAGTTGAACTGTGACATTTTAATTTGAATATTTTTTAAATTAGCCTCTGTTAATTATTTTTAAGTTAAAAAGCACAGCTTTTATTTCAGAATTGAAATTTTGATCTATGTTTCTTTTCAGTTATATTTTATAATTTTAATAGGTTGAAAGACTTGAAGCCAAAGTAGTTGAACCATTGAAAGCTTATGGAACCATTGTAAAATTGAAACGAGTAAGTAAATTCACTCTTTTTCTACTATTACTACGTATCCTAGCAAAAAGTATAAGATTCCCAATAATTGTTCTTTTAATAAAAAGTACAAAGTAGTGTTTAATCATTTTTTTTTATAAAATCTGAAGAGCTATTTCTTAGAACTTTGAGAATAAAAAAGATGTTTTTAGTGAGCTTACTAAGTATACCACTGTAGCAACATAAAGCAATATTTTGTTTATTATGGACACTTTTAATATTTATAGTCATGAAGACTATATGAACAGAAATTGTTTTACTAAATACATATGCATTTATACTTTTGTTTTAGAGCGGGTAATAAAATATAGACTAAAAATGGGTATAGCAAAATTCTATTTTTTAATTGAGGTATAGCTGGCATAACATTAGTTTCACATACACAACCTAATGATTTGATAATTGTATATATTGTAAAATAATCACCAAAGTTAGTGTAGTTAACACCTGTCACCATAATTACAATTTTTGTGTGTGTGATTAGGGTTTTAAGATCTACTCTCTTAGCAACTTCCAAATATGCAATACAGTGCTATTAACTATAGTCACCATGCTGTATATTACATCCTTGAAGTTCTGTTTTTTAAATAAACTTTATTGAGGTATAATTTACATGTAATAAAATTCTCCCGTTTTAAATCTTCATTGAATTTTGACAAATGTGTATATATAACCACTACCAAAATTATATGTAAACATATTGATATATGTGTGTGTGTGTGTGTGTGTGTGTGTGTGTGTGTGTATCTGTGTTTACATGGTTATAATTTTGCATTGAAATTATCTGGTCATTGTCATTTTGAGAGACATATTAAAGAAATACATATGTGTGCATTGTCACCTACACAGGTACACACTAACTCTGCAGCAGTAATTCCTGTGGTAATGATGCCTAGATCACACAAGACCATTCTCCAATTCTTAAATCAGAGTGTGTGTATTTTATGTCTAAAACGACAGATTATTATTAACAAAAAAATTGCCTGTTTGCAGGATGACCTCAAAGCAACATTAACAGCAAGGAATCGAGAAGCCAAACAGTTAACTCAGTTAGAAAGAACACGCCAGCGAAACCCATCTGACCGACATGTTATTGTATCCTTTGAATTTTGATCTTTAAAAATACATTTTGTAAGGTATGCAGTACAAAAGTAAATATATATGGAAATTATGCATTTCTGCTTTTAAATGTGCAGAGAATCTATAATAACAAAAGCATAATATGCAAACTGACCAAATAGCAGAATGACTATCCGGATGACCTTCCGGGTGAAGCCACAGTTGCAGGGCTGAGGCAGCCACCAAGGCTGCGAAAGCCTACTCTTGCATGAATTTTGTGCTCCGGGCCTCTAGTTGGAATATAATGGTCGAAAAGAAATTCTTGAATTCTTGAATTTCCACAATAAAAATTAGATAATTTTAAATACACTACCTAATTCAGTCCCCTTATATTGATTTTCACAATAGATACTCAAAAAATAAAACACTCATAAATGTAGATGTTTTTATAGAGTACAAGATTCTGAGTTTTTTTCAAATGATAATGACTGTATTAATTATAATTTAGCAATGCTATCTGCCCTGTTTTTTAAAGAGGAAAGGAAAAAAAATTTTTTTTTCTTTTTGAAAATCCCTTTATCTTAAACAACAAAACAAAAACACTACATGAAACCACAGTTATAACTGCCTGTCAAAACCCTGAGGAGATTCAAAGAGTATAATTGATGTCCACAGCTGGGCACCAAGTGATCTAGACAGGAGTGTCTGCTGCAGCAGAGTTCTTCTGCTAGAGTAACTGTTCCTTAAACTGGACGGTGCCTTGTTCATGACTAAACAAAAGCATAGAAAATGGCCAGCAACTGGGATAGGTGCAATTGTATAGAAAGTACTAATGTGTCCCACTGCCTCCTTTTCCCATTTCTTATGTCTCCTTCCTACTTCCTTAAGGTTTTTACTGCCCAGCTCAGCCAGAAACCACCTGAGGAGTGGCTCTTTGGGTCACTTGAGGTTCCAGAACACCTCCATTCCTGAGGGGAATCTCTTGAGCAGTGATTTGGGGCTGCGCCAATTGCCTGGTCCTCCTTCCTTTGGACCAAAGGTACATATGCCCAAACTTGTAATAAACAAAAATGGGCAGCCACAGGGCTGGGACTACCCATGGGAGGGTAGGACAGGAACATCCAGACAGTACTTGAGGCTTAAGATCTACGAACTCATAGATAACAAAGGCTGGGTCTTAAGTAAGTCAGACAAAGAATGCTAGAAAACTTAGGACTGAAAAATAGGGACTAAGGCAGAGAGAGGCCAAGGGATATCACTAGCTTCTAAGAATTAAGTCAGGTCAAAATTTTGTTTTGTTTGTTTGTAGAAAAGTACATAAAGGCGGAAAAAAATGTCACGTCTGAAATCCTGAGTGGTTGGCAAGATTGAGTGAGAGGCATTACTATTGATACTCAACACAAGAAATGAATCTGTTCCTAAAACACATATGTTACTGACTTAGATGCTGTTCTTTAAACACTGCTGTGGAGGAAGTAATCTTGTACCATAGATAAAACAGGTCTGCAGATTCAGATGGGGAGAAAAATACAACTGAATAGCTTATTACTATAGGTGAATTGCTATGCTCATTGGGAAAGATCTGTGAATCCAATGGATTTTAACAACCTCAGATAAGAAAATAAAGGACCATCTATATATAAATGTATTTGATATAAATATATATGTAAATATATTCAACCATAGCATCATGGAATATTAATCAAGATAGGCCCCTAAAATATATCAGACTATTCAAAAGAAGCACATTAAAGTTCAATATCTATATAAAAGCCTAAGCGACTGAATGACCATTTGACCCTTCGCTATAATGTGCACTGGCCTCCAGGGGGCAGATCCTCAAGGCAATAGTGGCTCCTCCCTGGATCCCCACTGGCCACTCCAAGGGACCCCACCAGTGCTCATGCACTGGGCCTGTCTGTAGTGTAAAATAAAATGGCATAGCTCTGGTACAAGAAGGTGAGGTGAAAGAGAATCCTAGGGCTCTGCCTCCTCACTCCCTAAGACCCAGGTGGCTTCTGAACAAGCTGCCTGGATCACAATTTGAAAAACACCAGTCTGACTCATCCCTTTATAAGCTGTTTTGCACTCATGAGATACACCGTTATTCATAAAGTCATATCGTATTTTAATCAAAACCATTTCCTACTCAAATTAGTATAGAATTTTAAAGAATTTTCAACAAAAATAAACCTATATCCTCTTTGTTAAAAACAGCTGTGTAACTTTGGGCAAGATGTGACACTAGAATAAAAGGATTTGAGACTAAGAAATGAAGAGTAGTTGCTGGGGGGTGGTAGATTAAGACACCAATGTCCCAATAGTTTCTGCTTCGCCATTTGCTCCTCCTTGAGCCAAATCTACCTACCTTCCAAAATCTAAATAAACTATCGATAAGTGGGAAGGAGAAAAACGTGAATCAAAAGAAAATACTTACAATACTAAATCACAAATAATACTAAGAAATTAGTCTGCTTGAAACTCTCATTAGTAAAAGTTTAACATGCATCAAATAACTAAGAAATTTTTTCATTCTAATGAATTTTCTGGGGAGCTCTATTTTACTTTTGAATTTCCTGTGATGAAGTTATATTTTTTAAAATCCCAACCCAGTAACATAGAGAATTGTTTTTGGCTACTACTTATAATTAAAGTTAAAAGTTTGTGTGGTTTTAAAAAAACTTTACACCCTATGGCAAGTGCGCGCGCGTGCACACACACGAATACATAGGTAAGAATGAATATATTTTTAAATGCTTAGTATCTTGAAATTGTTTATAAATTAACCTAATTGTAAGAGTATATAATCAATATGTAGTTACAATTCATGTTTAATTGTAAGAATATATAATTATTTAAGAGTACTGTTCTATGATTTTAATTTACTGGGGGAGAAAACTGTTCTCTTTGAAATGTATTTTTTCCTTTATGACAAATTTCAGTCACAGGTGGGTAAGAAAGTGGTGTGTCGAGATGGATCCTTAGAGTAAACCATTTTACTTATTTCAATTTATACATTTTCTTGAAACAGAAAGCAAGAGCTAGATGTCAATATTATGTGTCAAAAATGGTGGCAGAGGCAAATTTTCCCCATGGATTAACTATTAAATGATTATATGTGACACTTTTGAGCAAATATAATACCAGCATAGGAAATAAAACTTTATTAAAAAGAACTGTGGTCTGTCTTTTAAAATACTTATGTTACTGTTTAACAAAAAAACTCTTATATTTTTGGGTAACTGTTGTCTTTGGAAGAGCTGCTTTTTTGAAAGAAATACATGATAACATTGGAAATGTTCTGCACTTTACAGAACTGCAGCTACAGCTATATATTGCTATTGAGCTCTTAAAACGTGACTAGAGTTAACTGAGAAAAGAGATTTTAAATTTTTGTTTAATTTTAATCAACTTAAGTGTAAAGAGCCGCATGTAGCTAGTGCCACCATTGATTGTACAACACAGATCTAGATAGTATGAACACTTATTACAGTATATGAAGTAAAGCATTAGACTTGTCATCTAATTTATTAGTTATCGGTATATAGTATTTCATGTAATAAGCATTAACTAATAGTAACAATGTAATATTGTTAGCTTATAAGAATATACAAATAGAAACTCAGTGTAGTATATATGTATTTTACTCCACCTGATTAGAATATTACAGAACTGGAAATATTTAATGCATTTGGAAAACTAGAAATTGGAAAATACTCAAATCACAAGCCCTTTATTTTGGGAGGATAAAGGGGAGAGAAATGATGAGAAAAAGAATATTATGATGGGTGGCACAGACTGAAATAGGTGGAAGAAGAAAAAAACATAATTGTTTTATAGTAAATCATCCAAAAGTGATATAGGAGGGAAAATGATTTAGTAGAAAGGGAATTTTGTTTTATTTAAGATCATGTAACTTCATAGATTTAACTTTCTTTAGTCTGCATGTGCTTTTTATATAGTTTTATTTTATGTAGCAAAAAATATTATCAGACATTTACACTGTTACACCAAAAAGCCAATACTGCAATGTAGTATTTACAAATTGACTCAAATTAATGAATTCTGACTTTTTTTTTTTCATATCTTTTGTTGGGCATTACTTTTGTAGGCAGAAACCGAATTACAAAGAGCTACAATGGATGCTACTCGAACAACTCGTCAGCTGGAGGAAACTATTGACAATTTTGAAAAGCAGAAAATAAAGGATATAAAGGTAATAAAGCAACAGGTTCAAAACATGTTTTCTAACCTTTATGTTTTATTTAAATTTGTGAAAAATTTAAATTACTGATGTTTTTATTTTTCAATTACAGTTGCCATTTAGTGGTATTTTACATTAGTTTTGGGTATACAGCATAGTGGTTAAACATTTATATAACTTACAAAGTGATTCTGCCCCCCTCTCACCCCCCCCGCCATCAAGTCTTGCACCCATCAGATATATGTATAGTTATTACAATACTAGGGCCCGGTGCACAAAAATTTGTGCACTCAGGGGGTTGGGGGGGTCCCTCAGCCCGGCCTGTGCCCTCTCACAGTCTGGTACCCCTCGGGGGATGTCCACCTGCTGGTGTGCCTGGTCAGCCTGGGTAAGGGGCTGATGGCTGTTTGCAGGCTGGCCAAGCCCCCCAGTGGGCACCCTTACCCCATGGGGGTGTGGCCAGCCTGAGTGACGGGCTGAGGGTCATTTTCAGACTGCCCACAGCCCCTTCAGGGTTCGGGTCCCTACTGGGGTGCCTGGGTGAGGGGCTGAGGGCCGTTTTCAGGCTTCCCATAGCTCCCATTGACCCAAGGTCCCAGCAAGGCTGGCTGGAATCAGGTTTCTGGGTTTATCTTCTATAATTGAAACTTTGTTGCCTTGAGCGGAGGTCTAGGCAGACAACGAAGCCTCCTGTTTGCTTCAGCTCCGTGACTTCTATAATTGAAATATTGTTGCCTTGAGAAGAGGCCCAGCTGGCTTAGGCAGGCAGTTTCTCCATCGCTGGTGCAACGGAAGCCTCCCGTTTGCTCTAGGTCCATGGCTGCCTGCCGCCATCTTGGCTGGGTTAATTTGCATTCAACCGCTCTGATTGGCTGGTGGGCGTGGCTTGTGTGTAACAGAGTGAGGGTCAATTTGCATATTACTCTTTTATTAGATTATTGACTACATTCCCTAAGCTATACTTTAAATCCCCATGACTATTTTGTAACTGCCAATTTGTACTTCTTAAAACCTCCATCTTTTTTATCCAGTCCTTACCTTGTGGGATTGCAAACTGGTACAGCCACTATGGAAAACATTATAGTGGTTCCTCAAAAAATTAAAAATAAAACTACCTTATGACCCAGCAATTCTACTTCTGGGTATTTATCTGAAGAGATCCAAAACACTATTTAAAAAAGATATATGCATGCCTATGTTTCATTACAGCATTATTTACAATAGCCAAGGTATGGAAGCAGCTTAAGGGTCCGTTGATAGATGAATGGATAAAGAAGAAGTGGAAAATATATAAAATGCAATAATACAAGCCATAAAAAAGAATGAGCCCTGACCGGTTTGGCTTAGTGGATAGGGCGTCGGCCTGCGGACTCGAGGGTCCTGGGTTCGATTCCAGTCAAGGGCATGTACCTTAGTTGTGGGCACATCCCAGTGGGGGGTGTGCAGGAGGCAGCTGATGAATGTTTCTCTCTCATCAATATTTTTAACTCTCTATCTCTCTCTCTTCCTTTCTGTAAAAAATCAATAAAATATATTTTTTTTTAAAAAATGAAGTTGCCCTGGCTGGTTTGGCTTAGTGGAGAGAGTCCACGTTGGCCTGTGGACTGAAGGGTCCCAGGTTCAATTCCAGTCAAGGGCACATGCCCAGGTTGCGGGCTCGATCCCCAATGGGGGGCATGCAGGAGGCATCCAATCAATGATTTTCTTTCGTCATTGATGTTTCTATCTCTCTCTTCCTCTCCCTTTCTTTCTCTCTGAAATCAATAAAAATATATTTTAAAAGAATGAAGTCTTACCACGTGTGACAGCTTGTATAGATCTAGAAAGTATTATGCTAAGTGAAATAAGACAGAAAAAAATCAAATATCATATGATTACACTTATGTAGAGAACAAAACAGAAACAGACTTATAGAGAATAACTTACTCTGATTTTTTTTAGCCAATTCTATATAAAAGCGATATTTAAAAAATATATCAGATGTTACTTTCTTACGGATGTGGGCTACACATCCAACTAGAGACCAGATATTCAACTTTTTATCACAAATACTATTTAATGAAAGGGAACATTATGTTTTATGTATCAAGCACTGTTCCAGGCACTTTATATAAATTATCTTTTAATCTTTACAGCAACTCCATGAGAATGAGATGGCATTATCCATATTATATTTAAAAAAAAAATAAGCAGAAGTATAGAGTAACTTATCCAGAACATAGACAAAATTTGAACTATAAACCAATTACATATTTTAAAAATCTGTGCTTCCCAATATAATAAAAATATACTGTTATTAATCTTTATAGCATAAAGCTTTCTAATAACTACACATTTTCAAATAAATAGGGCAAGGATAACCATCCATGTAAACTTGAATCCGTGATAAGGTGTCACAAGAATTGCCTTATTTTATTGTAACACATCAATCAGTTTGAAACCTTGAAGATCATGGAGTCCAGAAGGTCTTCATGACTTTTTCATAGGCATCTTGGAAAGATTTGAGGATAGCTTATGACCATATTATATCCTTTAATACAAGTCATTTGACTTACTGCAGATTTTCCTGGAACAAGTATTTTTGTCATTTTACAACTATTAACAAAAACATTATGCTTTCAAAAAGTTATATTCTTATCAATAAGCATTTTCTGCCACTTAATTATATCATTCTTCTCTACAATCTGTGAAACAAAATCTATTTGTACCTTTAATTTCTTTAATTCTCTGCCATTGTCAAAAGATTTCAGAATTTCAGTTAAACTAATTGCCAGGTTCTAAGGTCTCTGGTTTGGTCCTGAGGACCAAAAAACCTTTTTTAAGCCTCAATTCAGTCTTTGTTCTGTGTAATGGTAGATTGCTACGCATGACAAGCATCTCAGGAAGCTGCCCTGAAACAAATGTCTTTACTGAGATGGGAGAGCAGGAGCAGGATAGAATATTTTGACTTTAACCTAAAAAGTGAGAACGGAAACTTGAGAGGTATGCCTGATCCCGCTGCCACTTATGGGCTTCCCCGGTGATGGGAATCTAATTCCTTGCTCTCACCAGTGTTCCTCAGGTCTGCACACTTTTCCTTCACACATGGCCATCTGTGTCTCTGATCTTTGGGCTAACTTGAGTGTTCAGCATGCTGATGACCTCTCTACAGGTGTTTTTAATTCCCTGAGCACCACCAATCATAAACTAGGCAAGAGTGAGTGTAGTATTCCAACTACAATTTTTAATATCTGGGATTTCCTGAAGAAATAGGACATGGAGCAAGGGACTGCACAGTGGAGGGTGCATAGAGAAGGGTTTCCAAATTTTTCTTTGCCTGCTATATCATGCCCCTGGAAGAGGGAAGGCTGGTGGGTACACACTCAAAAAAGGAGGACATGAAGAAACCACTTTTTTAAAAATTCATATACCATGCAATTCACCTATTTATAAAGTGTTTTATCATGTTTCGCATTTTCATCACTTTAGCTTTTACCATCCTGCTCCCCCATAGTCCTATTCCAGTCCTAAACAACCACCTCTAATCTTAATGTCTCTGAATTTGGCTATTCTGAACATTTCATATGAATAGAATCCTAAAATACATGATTTTTCTAACTGGTTTCCTTCACTTAACATAATGCTTTCAAGGTTCATCCATAATTTGTAACATCTGTCGGTACTTCATTCCTTTTTACAGTTGAATATTCCGTTGTATGGATATTGCCAGTTTACTTATCC
This sequence comes from Murina feae, assembly GCA_004026665.1. Lineage (NCBI taxonomy): Eukaryota > Metazoa > Chordata > Mammalia > Chiroptera > Vespertilionidae > Murina > Murina feae. Next base: position 24,062 of record PVJC01012613.1, on the reverse strand, counting down.
ATTCCTCAGGTGATGGACACTTGAGTTGTTTATACCTTTTGGCTATTATGGTTATAAGTCATCCTAGTGAATGTGGAATAGTATTTCACTGTGGTTTTGATTTACATTTCCCTGCTGATGTTTTATTATCCAGTTAATCTTTGAAGAAATGTCCATTCACGTTCCTCATATTTTAATGGGGTTATCTTTATATTATCCTATATAATAAAAGGGTAATATGCAAATCAAACAGCTGAAAGACCAGTCACTATGATGCACAGACCACAAGGGGGCAGGCGCTCAATGCAGGAGCTTCCCCCAGCCTGCAGGGGGCCAACCTCTCAGCCCCTTCCCCCAGCTGCAGGCTCCAATTGCCCAATGGTAAATGGGGAGTCAGGGATGGGGACGGCAGGGGGTGTGAATGGCTGCCAGGGAAGATGGCCCAGACCACAGGCTAGGCCTAGGGACTGTACCCATGAACGAATTTTGTGCACCGAGCCTCTAGTATTGAGTTATAAGAGTACTTTGTGCCCTGACCGGTTTGGCTCAGTGGATAGAGCATCAGCCTGCGGACTGAAGGGTCCCAGGTTCGTTTACGATCAAGGCCATGTACCTTGATTGCAGGCATATCCCCAGTGGGGGGTGTGCAGGAGGCAGATGATTGATGTTTCTAACTATTCCTCTCCCTTCCTCTTTGTAAAAAAATAAAGTATACTTTAAAAAAAAAACAACTTTGTATAATCTGATACAAGTCCCTTATCAGATCTATCAGATGTATGATTTACATTATTTTCTCCCATTCTGTGGCTTCTTTTCACTATCTTAATGGTGTTCTTTGAAGCATAATTTATTTTTAATTAATCTGTTTTATTATATATCATTGCAATTATATGCTAATGCTTTAATTTAATGTGATTTGAGAGTAGCAACTCTAAACAGAATTCTACCAGCAAAAAAGTTAACTCAGAACAGACTTCTCAAGAGTTTTTAGTTTTACATACATTTGACAGTCCAAATGTATGTTTTTCTTTTGTTGCTCATGCTTTCAGTGTCATATCTTAAGAATCCATTGCCAGATCTGAGATCATGAAGATTTATCCCTGATTTTTTCTAACCGTTTTTCGTTTTTATTTCATATCTTTGATCCACTGAGTAAGTTTTTGTATATGGCATGACCTAACGGTTAAAACTTCATTTTCTTGTATGTAACTATCCAGTTGTCCAAATACCATGTGTTGAAGAGACTATTCTTCCTCCAGTGAATAGTTTGGCACCCTTGTTGATCTTTTAAATATGTCAATCAGTTGATGTAGTTTTGTTTCTGGACACTTGTTCTCTTTCTTTGATCTATAGTTCTATCCTATGCCAGTACCATACTATCTTGATTAATAAGCATTACTTAGTATTGTTTTAAATCAGGGTGTGTGAGTTCTTCCTCTTTGGTATTTTTTTTAGTATTTTATTGATTTTTTACAGAGAGGGAGGGAGAGGGATAGAAACATCAATGAGAGAGAAACATCAATCAGCTGCCTCCTCCACACCCCCTACTGGGGATATTCCTGCAACCAAGGTACATAGCCTTGACCAGAATCAAACCTGGGACCCTTCAGTCCGCAGGCCGACACTCTATCCACTGAGCCAAACCAGTTAGGGCCCGCTTTAGTAATTTTAAAGACTGTTTTGCCTACTCTGGACCTGTTGCAATTCCATATGAATTTTAGAATCAGTCTGTCATTTTCTATAGGAAGTCAGCTGGGATCCAGTAGGGATTGCATCAAATCTGTAGATCAATTGGGGGAATACTACCATTTTAATCCATGAACATGAGATGTTTTCCAATTATGTGCGTCTTTCTTAATTTAACAATGTTTGTATTTTTCCCTGTCTATGGATTATTTCATCTTGCCTGTGTTTAAGTCAACTTGTACATCTTTATTCTCTTTGTTTATAATCTTCCTTGTCATAAATTGTCAATATGTTCATAGAGATTACCTACAGTTTATTTGTAAAGGAGATATTGTTTCCAGCAAAGAACAACATAGTACAATGAACAAGAGCTATAACTTCTGAAGACTCAGATTGAAGCCTCAACATTCCAATTGAGCAACACTGGGCAAGTCATATATTTGTAAGCTAAAAAGCTTTATGCATGCCCTGACCGGTTTGGCTCAGTTGATGGAGCATCGGCCTGCAGACTGAAGGGTCCCAGGTTCGATTCCAGTCAAGGGCATGTACCTTGGTTGCGGGCACATCCCGAGTGCGGGGTGTGTAGGAGGCAGCTGGTCGATGTTTCTCTCTCATTGATGTTTCTAACTCTCTAACCCTCTCCCTTCCTCTCTGTAAAAAATCAATAAAATATATTTTTTTTAAAAAAGCTTTATGCAAATGTATGATGCTATTATCAGTAGTGGAAATATCATTACCACATAATTCCTTTGTTGTTAGAGAATGTAAATAACAGATTAAAAAAATATGGTGGGATATAATTCCTGTCCAAAAAACATTCTATTGTTTAAATATCAGTTATACTTGCTAAAATACCAGCTTCAGAACTGAGCTGCTTTACCCTAATACTTATAGGCATATGGCAACAGTACATAATGGCATACATTTAACTCAGAATATTTTTTATTATGAATGTCAATTACAAGGCATAAGTAGAACTGACTAAAAAAATAAGAGGTAAGTAAATGGCAATGTAGGAAATATTTTGCATAATTTGAAGGTTTTGCTGCAAAAAATCTTATAACTATTCTTATTTGCCCTGTAGTAAAAAAAGATACCTTTGTAGTCCATAAAATGGTAAGACTATACAGTAAGGAATAACTTCAGTACATTCCCAATGCAATTCTTATGATTGTTTAAATTCAAATCTTTGTTTTTTTAGACTATATTTTCAGAATTTATCACTATTGAAATGCTGTTTCATGGCAAAGCTTTGGAGGTCTACACTGCTGCCTACCAAAATATACAAAAGATTGATGAAGAAGAAGATTTAGAGGTAGGATTTTGTCTATTATGCTTAGTACTTCTATCAGTATGGAAATTTTTAAAAGACAGCATTAGTTTAATTGGGTAAAAATATCTTAAATTAGAATACTACAATGGCTAATTTGTTAATTTTGTTATTGTACTGCATACAAAGCAGTTCAAAATAACTGAACTCCCATGCTTTTTCTCTTTATTTTTAACTCTTCAAATTAACCAAAGTAGAGTTCTAAGAGACAACTTATTAATACAAGTAAAATATAAATAAAGCCATTATATGAAATAATGCATCATTTTAATATAATGGTAATATAACTCAGTTAAGTGTGCTAAAAGCATTAATTTGAACTAACATTTGAGTGTTTACACCATGCACAGTACCCAAAGCTTTACACGCATTTTCTCATTCACTCCTTAATCCTGTGAGGTAGGTGCTGTTATTATTCTCATTTTAGAGCTACAGAAATGGGTTTAGAGGCTTTAAATACCTTGTCCATGGCCACTTAGCTAGTAAATAGCAGAATCGGGATTCTAAGCAGTTTCCTAGGACTTCATCAGTAAGCCATGAAATAAACATAGGGGGGGGTGTGTGTGTGTATGTGTGTATATGGCTTGCTTTGTACCAGTAGTTAAATGCGAATAAATCTGATTCATCAACTAACATTAGAGCAATTAAATATCAAAGCCTGGCTACAATAAGCACATCTGAAGAATTTATGTATGTCAGACCCTCTTACCTTCCAAGGGGGGTGCGAGGGGAGGGGAGGCACAAAAGTATTTTTGCTAAAACAGATAAAATATTCAAGACATACTTTGTACATATTCAGAAGTGAAAAAGGTCATGCATTCTCAAGATATAACTAGAATTCAATATTAAGTGGTAGAATGTGGGAGTGTCTGCCATTTGACAATTTTGAAGATTCCCCCAATTTCTTTTTTACTAACGTAAACTTTTACAGGCTTTATACTACTCCACGGGTTCCAGGAAACTTAATAGAGCAAAACCAGATTATATGAAAAAAGGTACACAGGGTTTAGTCCATATAGTTTTCCAATGCCAAAATCTGTTTTGTTATTCATACATGATCATATTTATATTTACTATTTGTCAATAGATGGCTTCCTAAGTGTCCATTTCTTCCAAATACTAAAGCTGTTTCTTAATTTTCACTTCTTTTCATGTCCTATGTTTTTAAAACTAGGTCATTTGTGGAATAAAATAGCAAGTGTTTACTTTGGACCACCTACTGATCTGTGCAGTTTATTTTAATCCTCCCATCAACTTTGATAAAAACACTTATTGTCCTTTCTATGGATGAGAAAACCAAGGCACAGTGAAGTTAAGAAACTTCCCAGAGGTTCCCATAGCTAGTAACTTAGCTAGGATTCAAATCCAGTACCCTCATAATAGATACTTTTTATCCTCTCTACATTATACTGCCAGAAGCATGGTTCTTCCTGAATGGCATGAAGCATTTCCTGCAGAAACCGTGCTGCATTGAGTAGCAGGTTCAGAATTAATCCCCCACTTTTCCTGTAAGACTGGAGCCCCCTCTACAAATATTTTCATTCTCCTTTTTTTAATACCTTTGACATGCCATTTAACTGGCACTGGAGGTCCATCAAGTCCTTTGGACCACAGTATTTTCCTCATTCCAAAGGTCCTAACATACATTTTTGTCACAGTTCTCTTACCATTATTTCTAATCAACTAGATAGGTAGCTTGTGGGAGGAGAGAATCATAAAAAACTGAAACTCTCAGGGCTGTGTGGTAGAAAGATGTTGAAAAATGCATCATGGTAGGTGCATTTGTGAATATCACTTTCCCACTTTCTAATGGGAAAATGTTGAGCAAGTTAATTTTTCCGCAATTCAGCATCCTCATCCCTAAAACAGATTCTTATGGCACTTACCTCATAAAATGCTTATTCAGCAACTGTTTACTGAGTACCTGTTATAAGCCAAGCACCATTTTAAGTGCTGAGGATTTAGTCTTGTAAGTTGGAAATGGTCTGACTTGTCAAAGCAGAAACTTAAAAATCTACCATAGAGTTCAGACAATAAAAAAACATACTGTGTAACTAAAGTTTATAATGAGGTCAGTCTCATAGAGAAAACATACAGTGTGCTGTGAGTGAAATGTGATGGAGGATTCTAGACAGTCTGAAGCATCAAAAGAATGATTCAGTTAGAAGCTTGAGGATGAGTAGAATGACAGGCAACAACTTTTAGGCACAGGTTAGAATATACAAAGGTTCTGAGACATAATGAGTGAATGATAGGTATGAACTATTACTATTATGCAATACAGAAATTGTGGAGAAGAGAGGACAATCGTCTGGGAGAGTTATAGGACCAGGGGAAGTAAAATTATATCAAACAGATACTGAGAAGAGGAAGTATCCTTTAAATGCAAAGTTTCTTGGAAACAAGTAGAGAAAATATGCAGAGGACAGAGAGATTACTTGATACTGTTCTTGGGTAGTCCATGCTCTGAGAGCCACCAGGACTTATTCTGGCAGCACCTAATTTTTCAGTTAGGCATCGAGCTGTATCAAACCATCTTACCTTACTTGTACTTCACATAAAAAGTACTGTTAGGCTCATTCTCTCTGTGCAGCCACTTCAGAGCATATTCAGATCTTGAGACTCACTCCTAGAAGAGTTCTTGGACCATATTGGAAAATGCATTGCCAATAAATCTGTTGTTTTGCAGTAAGAGATTAATATTTGACTGGTTTAAAATTTTATCCCAGGGGTGTATATTGTCTTCTACTTCCTACATTTTACTTCATTTTACTAGAGAAGTTAAAAATAATGTTGTAACAAAAATATCTCTCTTCCAAATATCAGTTGCTAAGTCATCCAGTTTTTATATCGCACCAGGATGCCAGTGTTCCATGTCTGGCACCAAAATACAATTGGGTCCTTGGTAACCTGCTAAATAACCTAATTAGCATGCCTAATTTCCCTAAAACACAAGTTGTGCCTCTTGTCTTAAGTTTCATTCCTTGATTCCTTTTGTGTTCTATTTCTCTAAAGCTTAAAGAAATGCATAGATATCCTCTAGTTTGGTTCTCCTTTTCCCCAAAAAGTTCAGAATTAAGTTCATGTTAACATCATTAATTTACCAGGCTGCTATCTTCAGCTAGGAAAATGCACAGATAAAACAGGGCTCCTTCGGGGGTGGGAACACTTTTTTCTGCCAAGGGCCATTGGATATTGATAACATCATTCACGGGCCATTTAAAATTATCAACTTAAAAACTAGCCTGCTGTATTTGGTCAGACATTTCATTAACTCACCCCTAATGCCTTGGCAGGAGCAGACCAAATGATCTCGTGGGCCTTATATAGCCCATGGACCCGACAATCCCCACCCCTGCTTTAGAGGAACTTAAAACTAGTTGTGGAAACATACATAATTACAAAACAGTGTGATGAAAGCTGTACTGAGGATATGAACAGTGGGAGCTACTGGCTAGAGAATAGGGGAAAGCAGAGATGGAATATGACTTGGCTTTTGAATGATGAGTAAGTTTTCTGGAATTTCAGGATGAGAAACCAGCATTCCAAAGTCAGAGTATAGCATGTTCTGCATGCAAGTATATGGGCTAGAGTGAATAATGATGGGTAGGTTTGGGTGATCTTAAGCCTTGGATGTCACCTAAGACATTAGACTCTGGGTAGTCAGGAGCCACAAAATTTTTTGATATAGGAATCATTTTGGTCTTTAGTAAGATAATTCTAAGTAAACTATAAAGAAAAATGTACAGTCAAAAATTAAAACAGAAATAGCTCAGGTAAGAAATTTAGGAAGAATGATGCCCAGCTTCTAGCTCAGTCTATTGAATTTGTGGTAATGTCTTTCATTATAAAGATAAATCTAGAGATATGCTGTCCAGTAGATTAGGCATGTGTGGCTATTTAAGCTTAAATTAAAATTAATGGCTCAGAAGCCACATGCAGCCTTTTTGCACACCCTGAAACAGTAAGCATTTCCATCATTGCAGGAAGTTCTAGTCGACAGTGCTGGTCTAGAACAGAAGGCATTGGGAGTACAGATACTGTCAGAAGAGAGTCCATAGAGAATGGTGGAAGGGTAGCATTAAACACTGCAAATAAGATCTTTCAGAGAAAGATGTCAAAAAAGGAAAAGTGGCCCTGACCAGTTTGGCTCAGTGAGTAAGAGCATCGGCCTGCAGACTGAAGGGTCCTGGGTTCAATTCTGGTCAAGGGCACATGCCTGGGTTGCAGGCTCAATCCCTAGTTGGGGGCGTGCAAGAGGCAGGCAAGCAATGATTCTCTCTCATTGTTGATGTTTCTCCCTCTTCCTACCTCTCCGAAGTCAATAAAAATATATTTAAAAAAAAAAAAAAAAGGAAAAGTGGCCTGAGGGATACCCCTTAAAAATATGTACTGTGTGAGATGTGAAGGAATAGGGTAGCTGGCACATGGAGAGTGTGGCAATGGCATGCATGGAAGGCAAGTTTCAGTACAAGGTCAGTGAGAAGGACAAAAAGATAAAGTAGTGATTTTGGGCAAAAGCAATTTCACTGGAAGGTGAAAGCTTAATTGTAGTTTATTGAGAAAAGAATAGAGAAGTAGAATATCTGAGAAGTTTCTTAAGGAGTCAAGTTATATCTTAAAGTGACTAAAAGCAGGAAGAGGGAACAAGATTGAACTTGTTTGCTGGGGAGGGAATCTGTGGAGAAATAAAACCTGTTTTGTTGGTTTGGTTTGAAATTTTGGTCAAAGGAAAATGAATCTTTGAAAGAATCAAAATGTTTACTGTTTAAAAAAGATGGGGTGAAGGAAAAAGGGAGGGAAGCTGAAGAAATATACATCTGATAACCTTACCCATCAGTCTGCACGTTAGAGAAACGGGGGAAAGATACTGGTAAGGAGGCTTAAGGAAGTGATCTAAGATTTGGAACCACAGCTTTAAGGAAAAGGGACTGAAAGTAATAGCAATCCAGATTCCGGTGAGACTGGAATCCATCAGTCATAGTGATGTGCTCAGTACAGTGAAGTTAAATGGGTAGGAGTGGAGTTGAGGACCAGTGAAACAGAATCAAAGGGGGGACCTGCAGCCTTCCTACTGGAGTGCATATTCTTTGAGGGTGGGAACTTGTACTTTTTCCCAGCAAAATCTCTCAAGTGATTGTTTGAGGGCTCATCATCACATATGGTTCAAATAGATTTTTTTAGCCTTCATTTTTACAACTTAAAATATTTTTGGTATTTTCGTTTTGTTTTAAATGTACAATAAATAGAAATTTGGTACCAGGGAATTGTGGTGGGTGCTTTTAAAAAATAACATGTAAGAAGAATTGAACATGGCTTTCTAGATTTCCATTGTTTAATATCTCTTTTTACTGCAACAGGTTTTCCGAAATTCTCTGTATCCACCAGATTATTCGTCTCGTTTAGATATTGTAAGAGCAAATTCAAAGTCACCACTCCAGAGATCACTGTCAGCTAAGTGTGTATCTGGAACAGGACAGGTGAGCTAGAAACCATAATTTAAAAGAATTTGAGCTGCTGCCTTTGGAATTGTTCAGTACTAAAAATACTTCCCTTAAATCATCTGACCTCCTACAACTACTCTTTCTTGTCTCTTAGGTAAAATGATGTCAGATTGCACTAAGTGCAGCTGTTATTTCTCATTTTACTGTGTATACTATAACACATACTACTCTTTAAAGAAGAACACTTCAGAGCAAAGGTGAAGAAGGACAGAATGCTAATCTAAATTTATTCTCTGGTATAGTAATAAGAGCAAATTCTGAAGTCAGACTGCTTAGGGGTTAAGTCCCATGATTAGTACTTATACCTAAAAAGGGCTTTTCCTAAACATTTTCATAGATCCAGAAGCACAGATCTTTAGAAAGTCAATTTTCTCATTTCTTCCATATCCAGAAAGTCTAAATTACCTGGTAGATACGAGAACAGGAAGAGGTCAACTACCTTTTGCTCTAAAGGACCACAGAGAAAAACAATAGGTTTTGTGGGCTATGTGGTCTATGTCCCTCTGTCCCAACTAAGAGCAGCCATAAACAATGCTTTTAAAAAATCAAATGATCCTGGCTGGTTTGGCTCAGGGGATAGAGTATCAACCTGTGGACTGAAGCGTTCCAGGTTCAATTTCAGTCAAGGGCACATCGTTGATGTTTCTCTCTCCCCCTTCCTCTGTGATATCAATAAAAATATTTTTAAAAATAATTTAAAAAATAAAAATGGCTGTGCTGTAATAAAACTATTTTTTAAACAACAGGCAAACTGGGCCATAGCTTACCAGCTCCTAATGAGAGCTGTGTTTTCATATTTTGCCTTTAGAATTTAAAATTGAGCAAAATATTTTCAAAATACAACTTTTAGGTAAATTTGACCCAATACTTCGTTTTCATCTGACTCTCCTCTAACTCTAAGCATTTGCTTACTACTTTATATTCATGCATCTCTCCCCTTAAACAATTTACATTTTTATGATTCCAGCATTAAATGCTGTAAACATAAACTACATAAATTTAGTATTACAGTATATATAGTTTTGTTTGACTTATAGTTAATGATGTTACCTAAATTAGCTAACATCTCTGTAGCACTTTAGATAGCCCAGCGTTTCTCAACCTTAACACTATACCAACTTGGGGCCAGACAACTTGGTGGAGAGGATAGTACTGGCTTATGCCTTGTAAAGATGTTGAACAGCATCACTAGTCATTGCTAACAAGAGACTAGTAACACATATACACACACAGTTCTGACAATTAACAGTGTCACCAGACATTGCCAAATGTCCCCTAGGAGGTATAATCACTCTCAAAAAAAGTTTGAAACAAGATGACCCAAGTGATAAGGACTTAACGCTAAGTGATGAATTCAGTTTATCAACTCATTTCATTTAAATCACACTATTTTTAAAGTTTAATATTTCAGTTGCCTCGTTGAAATATCCTTGGTTTTGCTATCCTTTTAATGATTCTCATTCAGATACATGTTTTGAGACCCAAGAATTGTTTAACCTAAACTTTTTCTGACATTCATAATATACTGAGACTATACTTTTTTCTGAAAGTATGTTATTATTGATGAAGTACTGGTATCCAACTGGAATGATTAATTTCATTTTTATTCAAAAATTAACAAGTGAAAATCTTTTGACTGTTTTTTACCTTAAAATACAGTAATTCATAGGGAATTTTCATTATTAAAAATTATTATTTACGGACATTTTTCTGAAATATTTGTCCTGTGTACCATTCTCTCTAAGGACATATTTAAGATAGCAAGCATGTAAAAATATTAAGTTAGAATTCCTTAAAATGTGCTTTTTAACAGGTATCCACTTGTCGACTAAGAAAGGATCAACAAACAGACGATGATGAGGAAGAGGATGAAGACTTAGATGTAACAGAAGAAGAAAATTAATTTTCTTAAACTTCACATTTCCATTTTTATCTTAAATGCCTTGGAATCTAAAATTACTAAACTGTAGAACTTTTTACTGGCTTGATACATCAAAGTTCAAAATGAAATCCTTCTGGAAATGTAAAGGAAATTTATGTTGACAAAAAATGGAGGCTTTAAAAAACATTACACGCCAATCATTTCAACATCCTGTCTAGCAGTATGTGATCATTTTGTATAGGTTCCTTTAAGACTGTATTTTAAAAGTATTTCATATTAATGTACTATATATACCTAGTTGGGGTTGCAATAGCAAATAGGTGACAAAAAAGAAAAATTATTTAACAATTCCATTGGCTTCTTTTAGTTTAAGACACATTATTTCATTACCAAAAAAGGGTCCTTACTCATCTGATTAAATACAAATTCTATTCTATTAAGCCTTAATCAAAAGACATCTTTTTTCTTTTTCACTTTTACTAAAACCTGAAATTTCTTCATTTAATACATAAATTTACTTTTCAGCAAGAGTATAATCAAGTAATGGAAGTCTAGGATATCAGTGTTCTACAACTATACACACAGTATATATTTCAGCTTTAAAAACAAAGCCACATTCAGCCTGATTCTGGTTTTAAAGCAAAACTATCACACTACAATTGTCATGGTACTACAATTTCTAGGAACCTATAATTTGGTGAAATGCTGCCTATGAAAGCATCATGGAAAACCATCAATCATTGAAAATTCTATGAAAAATGCTACCAAATTACCACCTAATAAAATTGTTTTAAATTTTCACTTATTCCTGAAAAATTAAAACAATTTGGTCAGAGCCTTTCAGTATGCTGCTGCTTTTGTTTCTTTGGATAGGACACTGTACCTTATTTCATGGGTTCCCAATCTAGCATATAAAAACTGAAATTTATGAAGTCATTTGGGAAGACTACAGAAAAATAAAGACTTTCTAGAAAGCTTTTTTGACTGTTACTCATGGTTCTGTTCTTAATTAACAAAGCACTATTTCCGAGAAAGTCCAATGTGGTGAAATTGCTTCAGAACTTTAAAATATTCAACACATTTTAAAATCCTAAATTGACATTTTTTAAAAATTGAAGATATTATTGCTTTTTTATGTCCCAGTATTTAATTTTGGTGTTACACTTGAGAAAAAAACAGGGTTATAGTATTTATCTTGCTGCTTACAAGAGCAAGTCACTTTCTCTTGAGCAACAGTTGCCCATTCTGTAAAGTCAAAACAGTATCTGATATATAAAACAAATAGCAAATTATTCTGATATAAAATGTAGGCTTTGCTTACCTCAAAGAAAGCCAAAAGGATACAATGTAAAATTACATTTCTTTTAGACCAGATAGAGATTGACAAACTTTTTCTTTAAAGGCTAGATGGTAAATATTTTTTATATTCATGGACCGAAAGACAAAAATCAACCACTTAAAATGTAACCACCTTTAAAAATGTAAAAACCTTTTAGCTTTCTTGTAAAAAAGAAACCTCCTCAATCAGTTGCATAGCCAACTTCTTTTCTCCAAAATAGGTTTTAGGTTCTTAGGTTGTTGGGATTAAATGATAGAGTTATCAGCGGTTCTCAACCTGTGGGTCGCGACCCCTCTGGCAGTTGAACAACCCTTTCACAGGAGTCGCCTAAGACCATCCTGCACATCAGATATTTACATTACGATTCATAACAATAGCAACATTACAGTTATGAAGTAGCAATGAAAGTAATTTTATGGTTGGGTCATAACATGACGAACTGTATTTAAAGGGCCAGAAGGTTGAGAACCACTGAGTTAACTCATATAATTACAGTATATGATCTCAATATATAATGCAGCTCAATAAATGACAGCTAACATTTAATACAAATATGGAGGTGACAGTTACTCCTTAATAGATAATATATAGACAAAGAAACACTGCTCTTGACCATGTTCTCAGTAATTTATCAAAGTACACTCCTAAAAAGATTCTTACCCACCTATTGGTTATGGGATTGGTTACTTCCTATACATGACTGATTTTTTCACATAAAGAGAATGTAAACAAAACTGGCTATGAGATGATAATTACTGAAGCTGGATGATGGGGATATGAGGATTTAGCATATTATTCTCTTTTATGTGTTTGAAATTTGGTGATTTGCTGGTAAGCTGGCTCTCTAGAATAGAAAGCACCCCAATTTGTCTCATTTGCCTATTTCCATGGTGTAAAAATAAAAACTCCATGGCTAATTTCAGTCTTTAACATATCACTGGAGGCAGAGCTGGGAAAAAAATGACTCCCAACCAGTAGAAGCCAGCTTTGTATAATAAATTTCAAAAAAAAGTTTTAAAATATTGATTATGGAATAATACTATTCATATCCATTCATTCTACATTTATAATCCAAATACAAAGCTTATGTTTACATCTCGCCAGGTGACTCAGTTGTTGGGAGCATCCTGTACACCAAAATGGTTATGGGTTCAATCCTAGATAGGGACTCTTATGGGAGGCAACTGATCTCACATTGATGTTTCTCTCCACCCCTTCCCCCTAAAATTAATAAACACCCTCCGGGAAGGATTTTTTTTAAGCTTATGTTTACTATTGTTGGCCTCATCTACCACTATCACACCACCCCAGCCTACTTTCAGCAGTTCCACATCGTGGTATTTCACTTGTTAAGCTTCATTTTTGCTTTTGTTAGGTATTTGAAAAGTGTTTTTGTCTTCTATACATTCTTAAGAATGCTGACCAAATGAACCACCTATATAATCTTTTAGCACTTAAAAATACTTATTTTGTTCACTGTGCTTGGTTTGGGTATTAATCATTTTCCTAGCTACTTAAAAGCTTACTAATTTAAGGAGCCATACTGATATGCTTTAAAAAAAGTTTTATCAGTTTACTCATTCTAGCAGCAAGCAGGATATTCATTATTTAAAAAAAAAAGACAAAACAAAGTTGGCTTCTTTTGACTTTAAATCACCAAAGATTAATCCAAAATACGTATAATACTAATTGACTAAATATAGTCTACTTCTGCAATACCCTATTACTACCTGGTAACTACAGTATATAAACTCAAATTTTATACTTATTTGTTCAATGTGGATAATCTCTGGATCACAGAATTGAAAAAATTAACTGTTTTATGTAACTATAACAGCCCACAATCAAATTTAGTTTGGTAAAATGAACAATTTTAAGTAAGCCAATATATGTTAGTATACAAGAGAAATTCTTGATATATAAAAACTTTTAAAGTTACTTTGTCTTTTATTAACAATGTTCAAGAATACTAATTTTATTTTAATGCTATTCTTAAAACAACAAGGGAAGTAAGAAAATATGGCTCACGCTTGAAAATATTTTTAGCAGCGTCTTACTAAAATGTAAAGTATCATTTAACAAAGTTAGCAGCCAAAAGTGTTAAGGACATGAAGTCAGTAGTGAGTCTGTTGTAACTGGCTCTATGATTTACTAGCTATGACTTAAAGTTAATTAACCTCTCCAAACTTCATTATCTCATCTGTGAAGCAGGGGTAAATAATATTCGTGATTTTTATGATACCAAGATCGTGCATGTAAAGTACTTACATTTCCTAGCACAGAGCAAGTGCCCAGTATTTTTTAGCCATTATTCTTATTGGTATAGAAAAATCAAATCCATTTATCTGCAAAAATGTCGACACTACATGTTGAATATAAAAGTCAAAATTCAACCTCACAAGTCTCGTTATATATAGTTAAGTCTTTTGATACAAAGTTTTGAGTTTTAAAAAATGAGAACCTAAGAGTAAAAACAAGTTATATGGATCATCAGAAAATTCTTCCTAGAAACACAAACTATATCCATTTATCAGATATTACCAGCATAAGCCTGAAAGTCTCCTTGAATCTACACTTTATTTTGTCTTTTGTCTTTTATTTTTAAGCATTTTGAGTTAAATTATGTTTGTTTGATGAGATGTTGAAGAAACCATAGAACTATACGTAACACTCTGCACTAACATAAATATTGTTTAAGGTAGCTGCTGAAAAACTTCACAAAAGAAGTTGTAATTCTTTTTACCTTTTATACAAATACAAGTTAATTAGTTGGTCTCTCCAGTTGTAATTTTTTTTATTTTTATAAAACTTTTCAAGATGTGAACATAGAAACTAAAAATCTCCTAACTTCTTTACATATGTAAATTTCAAGTTCACAGTATGTTCATTTTGAAGTATTGATAATTAATGGGAAGCTTAACAGTAATATCTCAGACAAGAGGGCATTAATTCTGCAGGCAGTCCCAATGAAAATGCTAAACCTGAACAATCAGTTACTGACCATTTCCTTATACATACTTTAGTAAAAGATGCAGACTACAGAATGCAAACAAAAGTGAATATAAAGTTTATCTTATTCAAATACAGCTGTACTTCATACAGGTCTTGAGATTTAACCATGACATCAACCAAAAAATTAATGCACTCAGGGAATTAGTCCTCTTTCCTATTGTAAATCAACAACTGAAAGAAAACAATATAACTGTAATTAGGGAAAAAAAGAATTTGCAAGCAAAAGAAAACTAGACTTGCATTCTACTACTTACATTTGTTCCAGTCACAGGTAAAATTTAAAATGTTTCATTAGACAATTAAAATAAACTTTGTAAAAAAACATGAAAGCATTTTACTGCATCAATACTGGGAAGAGGTAACTGACTTCAAAAGTGCTCTCTAGAGCAAAATTAAGCGAACCTTGCGCGGGCCAACTGGCCTGTCATTTAAATCTTTAATAGCAGCCATGGCTTCGTTATAGTTTATCATAGCAACAATGGCTTCCCCTGTAGGTAATCCTTGCTCAGTATACTGTATCCTAACTGAATCAGGTATAATTCTATAACCATGGAAAAAGTCTAGAATTTCATTAACATTAGCTTTAAATGGGAGATTCATTATCTTAATAGGAGTTATTCTACCTGAACTACAATTTAACTTCGGATCAGGCATAAATCTCCCTTCAGGAAAACTTCCCACGTTACGCTTTCCAAAATCAAATTTGCCACTTTCTGGGCGACCAAAATTCACAAAAGGGCGATGACTTCTAAAATCATCGGGTGGGCTCCGGAACCCCTCCCCTGGCGGTCTGAAATCCTCAGGAAGTCTCGAGTCCTCCTCCAGAGCCTCCCCGCGCTCTACCTCCGGGAGCCGCCTGAAGTCCTGGTCAGCTGGGCGTCGGAAATCTTCCTCCTGGGGGCTCCGGAAGTCCTCCTCCCGAGGGCGCCTCAGGTCTTCATCTGGAAGCCGCCGGAAGTCTTCATCCCGCGGGCGCCGGAAGTCTTCCTCCAGGGGGTGCCTGAAATGCTCCGGGGTCGGCCTCCGGAAAGGCTCCTGTGGAGGCCGTCGGAAGTGCTCCGGGGCCGGCCTCCGGAAGTGCTCCGGGGGCCTCCGGTGTTCGGGGGGCAGCCGCCGCCGCAAGTCCTCCTCAGGAGAACCCCGGAAATCCTCCTCGGGAGTTCGCCTGAAGTCCTGATCGGAAGGCTGCCGTAAGTCTTCCTCCCTGAGCCGTCTGAACTCCTCCTCGGCAGGCCGCCTGAGGTCCTCCTTAGGTCGGCGCCTCCATTCCCCCTGGGGAAGCCGCCTGAAGTCAGCCTCGGGGGATCGTCTCCAGTCCTCCTCCGGGGGGCCCCTCCAATCCTTCTCCGGTGGCCGCCTGAACTCTCCCTGGGGAGGTCGCCTCCGGTCTTCCTCCGAGGGCCACCTCCAGTCCTCCTCGGGGGACCGTCTCAAGTCCTTCCTAGGCGGCCTGAAATCGTCCTCTGGGGGCCGCCTCCAGTCCTCTTCCCTGGGGTGACCTAAGCCCTCTTCCCGGTGGCACCTGAAATCCTCCCAGCGCCGCCTCGCGTCCTCCTCGGGCGGCCTCCGGAAAGGCCCCTCTCGCCAGCGCCTGAGGTCCTCTGGGGAGCGCCGGAAGTCCTCCGGAGGGCAGCGCTCGGGCCGCGGGAAATCCCCCTGGGCGTGCTTGAAGTGGTCCAGCTGCCTCACGTCTTCCAGCTGATCCCTGAAGTTTACAGGAAGGCCCCTGGTGTATCCTGGTGGGTCATTTAAGTCAAATAAATGGGCAGGGTCATCTCTATCACACGACTGTGAATGGTCTTGTCTTCTCTTACTGGAAAAATTTACACCAAACTCCTGCATTTGTGCCTCAGATATAAGTCTTAACAATACCTCTGTCCCCAGGAACCTTCGACGATTTAGACGTTCAGCTTTCATGGCCTGTTCTTCTGATTTGAATTTCACCAATGCTTCCCCCAGACCAACTCCTTTGTCATCATAAAGCAAGTAAATGTCATCCTCAGCAAGAGAGAAGTCTGCAAAGAACTTCTGCACTTCAGCTTTTGTAACATCAAATGGGAAGTTTCTTATATATATGCACAGTTTCTGGCCAGAGTAGCCTTCTTGAGAGTATTTTTGTGAAACATGCCCAAGCCTCTCTTTCTCTATTGATGCTGGTCTTTTCTTTTCATAACATTCAATGAACTTCAGCATTTGTTTTCTAGAAATTGGATCAACAAGAACTGGACGATACTGTAAAACAGTCTTATGTAAAGCCAGAGCACTGTTATAGTCTTTCAGAGTCTTGAACATCACAAAGGCATACCTTGTTCTTCTTTCATCTTTATATAAAAACCTAATCTGTTCATTAGTCAGATCAGTATCTCTAAAGAAATTCCTTAAATCTCTTTTGTTAATACTTAGGGACAGGTTTTTTAAGTGAACATAAAACCCAAGAGGGGAACGAGAACGTGTTCTTCTGGGAGATTTTGAATGAGATCGTTTTCGAAAATGTCTATCATTGATTTCTCTTGGTGGAGACTGTTCTTCAGTTCTCACAGGAATGTCACCTGCCTTATCTGTACTACCACCAAACTCAATCCACTGTTGTTCTGAGCCTTGCATTACTTCTATAAATCTGGAACCCATAAAACTTCTATGACATTTAAGACCTCCTGAAGCATCAATACATGAAGCAAATTTTACTATGGCATCACCATTATTTCGGCCATCATGATGTTTTAAGAAAATTACTCCATCCACACACAAACCAGAAAAAAAGACACGTACATCATCTTCATTTACTAAGTAAGGCAAACCTCGTAGAAACAAGTAAGGATTCTCTGCCTTCAATGGCCGCGTCTTTCTTGACCTTAAATCACCATGTCCTGTACCATTAGTATGAAACCCAGCATCTTGATTAATCGGAGAGCAATATCCAGAATTACTTGCTTCTTCTTTAATACCCTCAACAAAATTAGATAAGCAGCCAACCCTTGATGCCCCAGATCCTGGTCGCTCTCTTCCTATGTGATCAGTTCTTTTCATTTCTAGAATCTTCTGCATTTCTGCCTTACTGCTAAGAAAGAGCTCTACAGATGAATCCTTGATAAACCCTCCTGAACGACTTATGGCACGTCTTGCATCTTCATCTGTTGCAAAAATAATAAAAGCCTCCCCCATTTCCCCTCCAATTATATGCACTCCTCCATCAGGAATAGTCAATCCCGTGAAAAAGTGACGAACATCCACAGGCCCAGCAATAAAAGGAAGCCCCAGTAAACGGATGACTACAGCCATGCTGAGCTCAAATCACAGCAATAATGACCTGCAGACAAAAAGGTACACATAATAGCAAGTCTTATTTTTGAAGTACCTTATCCCACCCTAAGCTTAATAATTACTTGGTTCCTACCTTCTTCAGCATATATAAATGGAAACAAAATGTAAGTTCACAAAAATATGACTGCATCCAATTTTTTAAAAAGGAATAAACTTCCTCCTATCTAAACATAAAAATAAACCAGCTACTTGGAAGATACATTTTCATATCACATATCCTATAATAGTATGAACAATAAAAATATCAAATCTTCTTATAAGTCTGCCAAGTGCTGCTTCACACCAGATCAAACTATTTTCAAACTCACTAAGAAACATATCTTCTACTGACACATGTGAGAGAACTTTGTGGTTTAAAGAATTTTACCACAAGGAATTTTACGTATTTACAAAGCCATCTATGGTCAGTATATATTTTTTGCTCATAAGTTGCTTACCACTAGTGCATTCACTGGCCAGACATAAAGTACAGAAGGCATGGATACCTAAGATGTATTATTTTACTTTTACTTTTTTTTGTCAAGCCTCTGTAAAAAGCCTTAAGCTCTGAATATCTTACCTTTTTATTATTTCTTGGAGACCTGTTAATTCTGTAAAAGCAACTTAACTGTGGAAAGAAAATGAAATATAATTAATCCCAAGACCCCGTAACTGATCTTAAACAACGCCAGATTAGGATAGTCACTTCAGAATGACCTACTTAAAAAGTGAAGCAACATAAGGAACCACAACTATGGACATTACAAGATGACCTTTTTTATTCCAAGAGGAAATGAATCATCCTTTAGCAAAAAGGAGGTACAAATTTAGAATAGACATCTGCAAATTATTGAAAAACAAAAAACTTTTATAAACTAAACTTGAGATGGTACAAGGAAAAGCATGATGGAAATGTTATATATTTTAATTGGAGTGTACGTTACATGGGTGTATAAATTTATTAAGACTAAATGAATTCTATCTTTATGGTCTGTGCATTTCACTGTATATAAATTTTACATTCACTTAAAAAAAAAAAAAAAGGCAACTGCTCCACAAGTAAAATGACAATTTAAAAACACCAGAAAATTCCCCAAAACTTTCAATCTCTTCCAACCATGAAAAGACCCAACACCTAACTTATGTCTGACTCTCCTGCAATTCTCCTCCCTTTCAAAACATAAGACCAAATCAAATTTTAAAAGCAACCATTCAAAATGACAAAATAAATTAATGAAACACTAACATTTCAAATTCAAACACTAGTTTTTAAAGCAAAATCCAAACAATGGCTATCATATGGACACAATGTTAAGTTTTACATTACAGCTCACACTTCCAAACATGGAACCAAATATAATTAAGGCAAGCAGTAAAATATCCCTAAAATTAAAAATCTCAACTACTAACTATCTTAAACTCAACTACTACTCCTTAAACTTCTAAAAGAATTACTATTAAAATTCACCTCAAGCCAAACAGAAAAATGTTCAGATAGAGAATCTTCTTAAGCTATGTGCTGAGTTCTAATGAAAAAACACAAATGACAATGCAGGAAAGTAAAACTATAATAAAAATACATTAATTTGGAATGTTTGAGAACTATCAGTATTAACTACTGAAAAATCTCAACTTAGTGTTTCTTCAAGGAAACTCACATCTAATACTTTGAGATACCCATAGTCTTTCCAAATAAGTTTTATAACCTGCTAATAATTATAAATTTGTTCCTAATGGGCAAATAAATGTTGTTTTAATTTGGTAATTATAGTTAAGTACTACTCTTCCACAAAATAGTATTTGAAATCATATTCTTTAAGGTCTACAAAGTTTATTTTCTTTTGAAAAGGGTCCATGGGTTAAAAAACTATTAGCTAAACTAAAAAACTTATCAATAAATTACTTGGCACAGTCTACATCTTAATTATCAATGTCAAATTGGTATTAAAAATATTGAGATTTACTATTAAAATATTTGCATGGTAGGTGTATGAAAAATCTCTCTACCTTCTACTCAATATTCTGTGAACCTAAAAAAAACTGCTCTAAAAAAATGTGTATTTAAAAGAAGAATCTGCACATTATCAAAAAAATCAAGTACAGCCTAAGTTATTCAATATACCAACATCCACACCAGCAATTTAACAAAAACTGTAAATGGCTTCTGAAATAGTTATCGCAATTCAAGTTCTGAGACTCCTTCTTATGCAAACTGACTTATTAGCTCCTTTTTTACTTTTAAAATATTTTAGGAAGTAGTGTAAATACACACAATTTGTCCTTGCCAAATTGTTATTTTATTTTTTAAAAGATTTATCCTGAGAACATAAATAGATCTACAAGAAAAGTTAGGGGTATTTTAATTAATAATTATATGTCAAATTCAAAAGATTTCTAGTAATATATCCTCCCTACCTTAAAAACCATTATTTTAACTAAGTAGTTAAAATGAGTGCAAATTTTATAAATTAAATTTAAGCAGACTACATAAAAATTGTTTCAATTTGTCACAATTAAATATAACAAATGCTTAAACGTTTTCGCCTTGAGATACTAAGATAATGTACCACTTATCTCTATAATAACATTCGAGACCACCAACTACCTATAAGAGACCAGTTCTCAATATAAGCACTTTTCCTGTGGCTGCCATGTAATTTCCTTAAGTAAATTCTGCAGAAATTCTATTCTTAGAACATCACACAAAAAAACAAAACATAAAATACCCCTAAAAGCACTTAAAATTTTACTACTTCGGAATGCAACACAAGTATTTTATACCTGCTGATTTAAAGACAAAGATAGGTTAGAACTCCTAACCTATGAAAAGAAGGAAATGGGCTCTTAAAAAAACTCATTTAACACACCAAAAAAAAAACTCATTTAAGGGCAATTCAGTGAAATTAATAAACTTACTTTGCCGCTATTTTTAGCCAAAATCCATCCCCCGAATACCATTATCACTAGACCACAAGAAATGTGTATATTCTAATCAAGCCTGAGCGGGGAAAACTGGAGGAGGGCTAAATTTAAACAGGCGTTATTTCAGATCCGTTAGATTTTAACTAGTGAATAACAAGTCGTTTTCCAAACACGGTCAAGGAGAGAAAAAAAAATGCGACAACTTCTTAAAGCCCCAAGTTAGGATAAAGCACCCATTCTCCATGCAGGAGTTTCCCCTGCAGAAAATCTACCCCCTTGTCCACAATTACTCTGTATGACGACCTGCCTCTCATCCTTTTTAGAATGTAGACGGTTAATAGGAGGACCAAAGGCACGAAGACACACAGCCGGGGTCCCCAACGGGCACTTGTAAATGAAGACGAATCCACGGATGGCACAGGTTTTGCCAAAACATCCATCCATCCTCAAACGGGGAGCGGCCGGAGGCACAGCTTCCACAGCCCCAGCCTCTGTCCAGGCCCCCGGGGCCGGAGCTTCCTGCTTTCACGCCAGGCCAGCGTCGCTCCGTCCGATCCGATGCCGTCGCCGGGACCTTCGGACAAAACCGGCTTTCCCGTTAGCTTGGACCGCCCCACCTCCGCGCCTTTCCGTTACCGGGCGCCAAGGGCACACATTCCACCGACACTCGCCGCGGGGCGGACCGCTGCCAGACCTAACGCTTCGGCCCCTTCGCTACGCCTACCGAGGAGGGCCTCCTTTCCCGCCAGCACTGACTACGATGGCATAGCAAAGGGGAGAGAGAGGAAAATACCTAGGAAATCCGTCGCTATCTTCACTTTTAAGACACCTGGGAAGCGCTGTACACACAACAGCACATGGAGGCTGACGGGAGGGCCGGTGTGGAGCGAGGGAAGAGGGAGCCCTAACGGCCGGCGGCGCCTGGCGCGGTCCTTCCGTCTCCGTGGCCGACCCCTCCCCACCCCGACGCCCCCACGGTGACGGCTTCGCGCTGGGCAGTAAGCACACACCACTGCCGCCGAGTCGGACACGCGGGCGGGCGGGCAGGGTGGCGGGGAGGTGGGTGGAGGAGGGGGGACACTCCTCGTCGCGGCGGCCTTCCCAGAAGGGCCCTCGGTGAACCTAGAAGAAGATGGCGCCCACTCACCCCTCCGCTCCGGACACACGGACGTACAGTTTGCCCATGCGCTCTCCCGGCGTCACCCACCAGCCCGGGGCCCCGGCCAGGTCCGCGCACGCGCCGTGGACGCCCACCCACTTCCTGTTGTCAGGGGCTGGGGGCGGGGCCGACCGGAAGAGCCCGCGCGGCCGCGCAGAGCTTCTGCGCATGCGCAGGTTCCAGCCAGCCAAGGGCGGGAGGGATTCCGAGCCAACACTGCGAGGTCAGTTTGTAAGCTCCTCCGCGGCCCGGGGACACTGCACGAACGCTCGCGATTTCGAGGAGTTAAAGGGACGGCCAAAGCAGAGAAAAGTTGGCGGGTTCTTTTTTCTTTTTCCTTGGCAGCGCTGCACAGTTATGTGGGTGGAAGTTGTAAACAACTTCCAAAAGGACCGTTGTAAATTCTTGAAAGGCCACAAAATGTTAGTTTCAGTGCCGTTACATATTCCCCAAGGGCAAAGCCAACGCCCAGGGGGCTTAATAAAGGCGTACTATAGTCAACTTTATAGACATTGATAACTTCATGCCTGCATTTGTTGATGGTATTTTATGGTGTTTTGAAACATGAGAACAGAAAGGCCAACCATGAAAATTGTGAAGTAAAAAGCAGTTATACGGGCATGTTCTGTAATGCCTGTTCACTAATAGCTGGTGAAGCACCTTGCATGTGATGTTATTTTATTGTTTACAAATCACAGAGCAGCCCACCATGTTCATAATTATATATGCATTTGTTGATTCAAAGCTCGCTGTTAACGGAAAAACCCAATGAAACCTGTAGAGAATTTTGTGAGTTTATTTGAGCCAAACTGTGGACATATGTCGGGAAGCAGAACCTCAATGAATTGAGATGATGCTCTGGAGAATGGGAGTTTATACCGTGTTTTTATAAATTTACCATCAAAAGGAAAATACGTGAGTGGGTTACATGAAATTCATTGCTGATAGATTAAGGAGGCGGGATAAAGCAAAGGGGGGGGAATCTCTGGGATTGGGTAAAAGGTGAAATGATAGACATATGCTTCTTTTACACAGATGCCTACAGGATTGTCAACTTGATAACAATAACAATGATGGAATGTCCTGGTGCCATTTGTTATGCCCTTCAGGGTCTGAAAGAAAGGGAAGTTGCAAGTTACCCAGACAGTTATCTTAGAGGCAAAAAGACAAATGTGCTCAGTAAAGATCAAAGGTGATCTTTGTCAGGGAAAATATTGGCCCAGGATGTGACTGCCCTGTCTGTAGTTAAATGTTTAATTTTCAGACCATCCTTTGTGATTACTCTAGGTCTCTGAGCCTGCAGGACTGCCATGCAGGCCTCCGCTGAGCTTTGCAGGCTAGCGTGCGGCTCCTTTTGTCCACATCACTAAGAAAGCAAAAATCACACCTTCAAAGTTTACCGATGAGAAAGAAAAAATTGAGTTTTCAATCCCTAGCTCACTGCAAAATACCCATTCTTTAATTTAGTGATATGATTGTGAGAAAGAAGAGGCAGTGTGACAAATGCACAACAGGTGGTTCCTGGAGTGAGACCCACCATTTACTGACTTGGGCAAATTACTTACAGAAGTAAATATGTATCCGAGATGGCGTAAGTATTAGCGACTTGTTCCAGATGTCAAGGTGATCCAGCCACAAGCCCGTGGGAAGCTAGGCTCATCGACTAGGGGGCACTGACTTGGATTATTCCCCACAGCCCAGGGTTGGGTCCTGGCCTGACACGCTCGGAACCTGAACTTAAAAGCTAGCATTTATTGAGGGTTATTGTGTGCCAGGCCCTGTGCAGTATTATCTCGTTCTGTTCTTTCTTCCTTCCTTTCTTCCTTTCTTTCTTTCTTTCTTTTTTTTTTAGCATAGTTAGGACCAAAAAGATAAAGTAGACACTGCCAGTGCTCATCTTCAGCCCTTGCCTTTAACACTTTGTAATCGGGCATTTTCCCGCCAAATCG
>PVJC01012612.1:0-39403 GCA_004026665.1 Murina feae | reverse complement strand
CACACACACACACACACACACACACACACACAAAAGGCGCCTGGCAGACGGGGGCCATCATAGGACATCCACTGAGGGGTCCCAGACTGTCAGAGGGCACAGGCCGGGCTGAGGGACTCCCTCCACCCCGAGTGCACAAATTTTTGTGCACCAGGCCCCTAGTCCTATATAATAAAATGGTAATATACAAATTGACCCTAACAGCAGAACCACGGGGAATGACTGGTCACTGTGACACACACTGACCACCAGGGGGCAGATGCTCAATGCAGAAGCTGCCCCTGGTGGTCAGTGCACTCCCACAGGGGAAGCTCTGCTCAGCCACAAGCCAGGCTGCTGGCTGCCAGTACAGCGCTGGTAGTGGTAGCCTCTCCTGACTTAGCAGCACTAAGAATGTCCGACTGCAGTTTAGATCTGCTCCCCACTGGCAAGTGGACATCCCCCAAGGGCCCCCAGGCTGACAGAGGGATTTCTGACTGCCAGCTTAGGCATGATCCCCCAGGGAGTGGGCCTAAGCCAGCAGGTTGACATCTCTCGAGGGGTCCCAGATTGCAAGAGGCACAGGCTGGGCTGAGGGACCCCTACCCCCCCACCCCAAGTGTACAAATTTTTGCGCACTGGCCTCTAGTATATGCATGTATGTATGTGTGTGTATATATATATATGCATATTACATTTCCTATACTTTTTTTAAATAGCAAAGTTACATACATGATGGGCTTTAACTTGCCAAAAGTTTACTGAGTATTTCTTAAAATTAAGGATTTTGTTTTATATACCACAGGACAGTTACTCATTTTAGTAGTTTAACATTGATACATAATATTTTTCCTAAACTATTTTTGGTATTCCACTCTTATAGTTTACCTAATGTCCTGTATAGCATTTCCTTAAAAAAATTAAAAAAAAAATCTTTATTGTTGAAAGTTGTACATGGGTCTTCTTTTCCCCTCCATTATCATCTTCTATTCTGCTCCCCCGCCCCCAGGCCCTCACCACCCAATTGTCTGTGCCCATGGGTTATGCATATATGCATACAAATTCATTGGTTGATGTCTTCCCACCCACCCTCCCCTGCCTTCCTTCTGAGGTTCAACAGGCTGTTCATGCTTCTATGACTGGGTCTATTTTTGATCATCAGTTTATTTGGTTCATTAGATTCCACATATGAGTGAGAACATGTGGTACTTATCTTTCTCTGATTGACTTATTTCATTCAGCATAGTATTCTCTAGGTCCATCCATGCTGTTGCAAATGGTAAGAGTTCTTTCTGTTTTATTGCTGCATAGTATTCCATGGTATAAAGGCACTGTACCTTTTTTATCCACTCATCTGCTGGTGAGCACTTACTGCACTTAGCATAGTAATCTCTAGGTTCATCCATGATGTCACAACTAGTAAGATTGCATCCTTTTTATGGCCAGGTAATATTCTATTGTGTATATGTACCACTCTTCTTTATCCACTTACCTATGGATGGGTACTTGGTTTGCTTCTGTTTCTTGTTTATTATAAACTATGGTCCCAGTGCACAAAAATTTGTGCACTAAGTGGGGGGAAGGGTCTCTCAACCCCGCCTGTGCCCTCTCACAGTCTGGGACCCCTTGGGGGATGTTCACCTGCTGGCATGCCTGGCCAGCCTGTGTGAGGGGCTGATGGATGTTTGCAGGCCGGCCACAGCCCCTTCAGGGTTCGGGTCCCTACTGGGGTGCCTGGCCAACCTGGGTATGGGGTGAGGGCTGTTTGCAGGCTGGTCACAGCTCCCATTGATCCAAGGTCCCAGCGAGGCTGGGTGGAAGCAGGTTTCTGGGGTTGATTTATCTTCTATAATTGAAACTTTGTTGCCTTGAGTGGAGGCCACAGCCTGCCTAGGTAGGCAAAGAAGTCTCCTGTTTGCTCTAGCTCTGTGGCTACCGGCCGCCATCTTGGCTGGGTTAATTTGCATATCACCGTTCTGATCGGCTGGTGGGCATGGCTTGGCTGGTGGGCATGGCTTAGGTGTAACAGAGTGAGGGGTAATTTGCATATTACTCTTTTATTAGATTAGGTAATGCTGCAGTAAACACAGGGGTTCATTTATTCTTTCAAATTAGTGGTTTGAGTTTCTTCAGATATATACTCATAAGTGAAATCACTTGGCCATCAGACAGTTCCACTTTTAATTTTTTAAGGTAACTCCATACTTCTTTCCACAGTAGCTGCACCATTCTGCATTCCCACCAACAGTGCATGAGGGTTCCCTTTTGTCCATATTTTTTTTTATTTATTGCTTAAAGTATTACAACAAATGATAGATAAGTATTACATCAAATGATAGATAGATCTCCATTTTTTCCCCTTGCCCTTCCCCCCCTCCTCCCTAACCCCCAGTTTCTTGTGTCCATTGATTATTCTCCTATGCATGCATGCAGGTCTTTCAGTTGATCTCTTAATTCCTCCCCAACCATGTCCATATTATTTTTGTTAAATGTATTACTTTTTAAAAAATATTTTTTATTGATTTTTTACAGAGAGGAAGGGAGAGGGATAGAGAGTTAGAAACATCGATGAGAGAGAAGCATCGATCCTTACTGGGATGTGCCCGCAACCAAGGTACATGCCCCTGACCGGAATAGAACCTGGGACCCTTCAGTCCGCAGGCCAACAGTCTATCCACTGAGCCAAACCGGTTAGGGCCCTTTTGTCCATATTCTTGCCGACAATTGTTATTTGTTGATTTATTGATGATAGCCATCCTGACAGGTATGAAGTGTTATGTCATTGTGTTTTAATTTGCATTTTTCCGATGATTAGTAATGTTGGAAGCATGTCTGCATTTTAATATGAAGTTTTAGGAGAATATCAGAGAAAATTCACCAAAAAAATTCATGTCCCTGATTAGGTATGCCAGTAAAAATACTCTTATCTTCCCAAAGAAACCATGAGAAATGTCCTTCTCTTGCACCTTAGGCCAGACATAAACATAAGCCAATTAGTACACACACCAGGCTTTGAAGTTCTGACCTGTTATGAAAATCTGGAATATTAAAAACAAAATGGTTTTGTAACTTTGTTGTTTGTTTGTTTTTTGGTACTTTTTGTTGTTGTGGACTCAAAACACATTCAAAACAAATTTTTGTAAAGGTGTCACAATAGCTAAGTCCAGACATTTTAGGTTCAAGGGAAGTAAAATTAAAAGAGGACACTCTTTCCCCCAAGTTAAGGAGAATTTCTTTAAAAACCAGCATATTGCTTAGTACAAAATTTACTTGGTAAATTAACAACAAAATAAGTTTAAAAGCTGTACTATTTTACTCAAACCAGTCCCAGATATTGTTTAGCAACCAGGATGCATATTAATTTTTGTTGTAATTTTTATTCCAAGATATATTTCAATTGTCTACGATTTCTGCTCTTTTTTATTTTAGTTTAGAAGAATCTGTTTTATTGAAGAAATAGACGTACACTTAAAAGACAATTTGTTTCTCAGCCTAGATTGTATTTGTTTATTTGTAGTATCCCTAGAAACAAAATAAGGAAAGAAAATCCATGGATCTCAAATGCCCTACCTGTACCTTTGTTATGCTTAGGGTGACTCAATACTGACAGAGGTTCTCTCTTCAAATAACCTCAGACTTCAGTTGAAATCTTCACTGCCTGGAGATTTTATAACAATGCCTCCAACATTGATTTGCCAATCATAAATGTTAAACAAAGATTGTCTTTTTTTACTTAGAATTAGAAGTCCAACCCATTTTAGGAGCTTTTATCATTCACAATACAGGACTTTCTGGCTACTTCTCACTCAACTACTCATCCTCTGATACACAGATATCTACACACAGAAATAAACTTCCCCCAGATACAAAGTCTTCAGCTTAACATACATTAAAAAAAACCAAACACGTGAAATAAACTTTTAGACTTTTGACATTTTTGGTGTATGCTGATTGATCCTCTGTACAACTATTCTCCAAATCTTGATTCAATTTCCTTAATCTTCACAAGAAATCGCCTACATTTCTATGCTGTTTCTCTCATCTCCATGCTGTTGGGCCATAAATATACAAATCTATCCTGGGCCATTCTTCTGAGCTCTAGACAATAACTTCCAGATTTATGCCAGCAGGAAATATTATGACCTTGTTTTTTAAAGACAATTAGCATAAGAAATTTCCATACAGAGAATATTTCCAAGTCTAATGCAAAATCATTAAACACAGAGTATTATAAGCTAGCACATTACTCACTACTCCATGTATTAAGAGCTATGAAAAAAATTTTTTTAAAAATTTATTTTTTCTTCTATGCTAATAACTCCATTAGAATTTGGATGTTTTCTGTATGACTGATGAGAAGAATTCTTAAGCTTGTCCAGGGTCACCAGTAATAGGTACCACAACTGATTAGTGATGCCAGACATAGTGGGGATGTAAGAGAGGTGTTTTTTTTTTTTTTAATTTATCTTTATTGTTCAGATTATTACAGTTCTTCCTCTTTTTCCCCCCATAGCTCCCATCCTCCCAGTTTCCACCCCACCTTCTGTCCTTGCCCCCCCCACTGTCCTCATCCATAGGTGTACGATTATTGTCCATTCTCTTCACGCACCCCCAACACCCTTAATCCCCGAAAATTGTCAGTTCACTCCCTTTCTATGCCTCTGATTGTATTCTGTTCACCAGTTTATTCTGTTCATCGGATTTTTTATTCACTTGATTCTTAAATTCACTTGTTGATAGATATATATTTGTTGTTCATAATTTTTACTTTCCTTTTCTTCTTCCTCTTCTCAAAGTTTACCTTTCAACATTTCATATAATACTGATTGGGTGGTGATGAACTCTTTTAGCTTTTTCTTAACCTATCTTAAGCAAAGTTTCAGTGGCAGAAAAATACCGCACATATTCTGGGCACAATGAGTTAGATTTATTTGGCACTTACATATCTGTTGAATGTTGACTGAACAAAATCTGGAATCCCTCTTTGAGTCTTAATAAATTCTACTGTGAGTGGGTTTGAAAGTAATGATTGAAAAACTAAGAATCCCTTCACTTATAAGTTACATCTGTTTTCATATTTGTACCTTTTCTTTCAAAAATGTTTTGACCTTCAGTGATTGATAAATATCCCTGGGATAAATGAAAATAAGTTAAAATATTTTTCTGAATGCACAAATACTCTACTAATATATATGAAATTGGAGAAACACTTCTATCAGGAGGGTGGAATAGAGACTGAATTTGATGACATTTGAATGTTGATTTATGGCTTTAACACTTGAGCCGCCAAAATAATCTGCGATACATGACATATTATTTGACCTCTCCGTAATAATGTTCTCTGTAACTATCTCTCACCGTCACTTTAAGATTGGTATTTGTTAATAATTTATTAAATTGGGGTACATTAGGTGTTGCATACATTTGAACATACTGGAGCACTGTTGTTTAACAGAAACAAATATGATGCCCAGAAATACAGACAAACAAAAGTACAGTCATACACAAAACCTAGCAAGTCAACACAGAATCCAGATTTCATTGAACTCAGTTTATGGACTGTTGCTATATGCCAGCCAATATACTTGGCACCAAGAAGGAAACATATAAGTATGAGAGAATAAGTTCTGTGCAGAGCTGGGAATTTAAATCCTGGCTCTTCTCACTGGCTGATTTTTCTGAGCCTGGCTTCAGTTTAACAATATATTTGTGTTTGTATGATATAAAATGAGTGAGGAACTTTTTATGCTCTGAAATGAGCGACTGTTTGCCTGGGTTGGAAAGAACAAAACTCACCCATCAATTCTTGTCACCGTCACAGTCTGTGGAGCACATGAAATTGAAAGGATATTTGAACATGTTTTTTTTCCTCATCTAAGTGCGCCCTTTTCTCCTTTTAGGCCTGTCCTGGTAATTACAGAAGAGTCGCTATGATGCATGCAAGCTAACTTGTGAACTGATTTTTATACCTGTTGTTTTCTTTTTCATTTTTTGTTAGTAAAGCATAATTGGTATTTGCTTTTTTTCCAAAGAGTTTAAGATCACCTATATCCATTGTTTTAAATGATGTACAACATAAATCGATAAATAGTGCAGTATTGCCATTGGGGATATTATATTTGCTCTCTAATAAAAATATTATGTTGTTTCAAAGATAATCACATTAAAATATATTGGATCTTTACTGTAAATTTTCTAGTTATAGTTTGAAAGACACATTTCTATGAGAAAGCAATTCATTCAAATATTACTTCTCGATTTTTTTAATGCTTCAGCTCCCTTTGTCCTAATTCATTTTCACTGGTTTGCAATGGTATCTAAATCCCTTTTGATTTCATCTTGGTTGTTTATGCTATCATATTCCACGATGCTTACATAAATTCAAATGGCATGTTCATTAAGAGACATTTAAGGGAGAATTTTCAAATGGTAGTTTTTTTATCTTCTTAGAATAATAAAATTTTGAAACTAAAAATTTTCTTATACATCACCTAGTTCAAATATTTACCAATTGAAAGTCTCTCTTTCTAACATGTGACCTTCTATGAGTTTTTTGACCATTCTGTTTAATTGGAAGTTGATTTCTTTGCAGCACAAATCAAATTCTTATAAAGTTGTTAAAAAATTGGCATGACACCTTTCTCTATCACTCATTTATCCAAACAATGTTTTAGGGAGTGACCAGAATAAAATGTTTTCCTTTTCACTTCTTTTCCAGGACTGTACTTGAAGAGAGTTATCATGCTCCTCCTTAGGATTTTCTCTGTTGGAGTAGACTTACCAAAATCATTCAAACTTTGCCATGTAATGTGATTTCTGGGACTCTCACCCCCACCCCACCCATTGCCTTGATCTCAAATCCTGTGAAGTTGACTGAACTGGAAGAAAGTACATTGAGATCATGATCTACCATGACAATGACAAATATCTCTGAATAGAGCCTTAAATATGATGACTTGGGTTGACCTTGTGGTGAAATAACAGGTCTTATATTTTTACTATAAAACCTCTTCTTTCTTCACTTTCCTTATTCTATTTACTACTTGAGGACACATTTTAACTGATTTTTAAAAATCCTTTTAAAATTTCACTTTATGAGCTAATTAAAATGCATTGTTTGAGGGTTACCTAGCTACATGGCTCAAACTTCTCCATGAGTCTCCATTATTATAATTGCATTTTAATAATGAAACAGAACACACAATAGATAATGTTGTTCTGGAAAAAGCTATAAAGGAATCCTTCTCATTAGTGGAGGGTTTATCCCGATCTTTGTCCTGAAAGCATCTATCCAGTGCAACCAGACATTTAAAATTCAGTAGGGCAAGGAGAGGAGCAGGGAAGAGTACATTAGAAACCCTAATTGAATTGTTCCAACACCCACAGCTGTTCTGGCTCTGTTTGACCCGAGGCTGAGGTTCATTCAAGATTCTGATGATTTTCCCATTTAGTCCCTAGGAGGATCATCAAATTCCGTGCCTATTAAGACAACTGGTATGCACAGAGGAAAAGAGTTAGACACATGCAGTTTTCCTGTTCCTTTTTACTTGATCATATTCATTCCAAGGAATCCATTGCAATCATCATCATGAGCGTCATAACAGAAGCTCTTGTTTAATGAGTAGTTACCCTGGGTCAGGTGCTGTACTCAGCTCCGCTTTACACACATGGTTTCTTATTACGTGTGATTCTACAGCACAGGCATTGCTTCACGTTGTGAGTGAACACAATGTGACTTAGAAAGAATTAATGTGGGTTCTTCTGTCTCCAAAGCATGGACATTACCCACAGAAATGTGTGGGCTCAGAAACTGTTTCTACTTGTCAAAAAATTAGTAGTAGGGACGTAAACTGTCTTTCTGGAGGTGGAAATGCTGTAGAAAAGCCTTGATTCAGTGTGTCAGGACTGGCAGTGAGAACATAAATTTTCTGCTCTTGAAGAATATTTACAAAGACTTTTAATCAAGTATTCTAGGAATGTGTTGCTTTATGATGTGGAATTTTTCTAATAGAAGTGACTCAGGAGAACACACAATCTTCAACACAGCAGTTCTAAAATAGTTAACATATGGTGACAGGAGAAGATACGACTTTGGGTGGTGAGCACGCAGTGCAATACACGTTCTTGTAACATAGAAACCCACCCCTGAAACCTTTATGATCATATTAACCAATGTCACCCCAATATATTTAATTAGACATTTAAAAATAATAAATAAGATAGTTAAGTGAAAAGGTGAATAGTTTGTGGAGCCTTCTTTATTTTACTTTATTGCAGAAGGGGAAAAAATCCTGTAGGATGTTCCTAACATCTTCTACTTGAATTTATCATCCAAGCATCTTTGAAATAATACATGCCTAGGTAAAATATAAATTCATTATAGCAAAAAGGTTTGATTGGATCACTACTTTAGCTTATATTGAACTAGGGGCCCAGTGCACAAAAATTTGTGCACTCAGGGGGATCCCTCAGACCGGCCTGTGCCCTCTCGCAGTCTGGGAACCCTTGGGGGATGTCCACCTGCTGGTGTGCCTGGCCAGCCTGGGTGAGGGGCTAATGGCTGCAGGCTGGCCAAGACCCTCCAGTAGGGACCCTCACTTCATGGGGGTATGGCCAGCCTGGGTGAGGGGCTGAGGGCCGTTTTCAGGCTGCCCAGCCCACAGCTCCCATTGACCCAAGGTCCCAGTGAGGCTGGCTGGAATCAGGTTTTTGGGGTTTATTTATCTTCTATAATTGAAACTATGTTGCCTAGGGCAGAGGCCTAGCTGGCTTAGGCAGGCAGTTGCAATGGAAGCCTGTTTGCTCCAACTCCCTGGCTGCCGGCCTCCATCTTGGCTGGGTTAATTTGCATGCAGCCCCTCTGATTGGCTGGGGGTGTGTGACTTGGCTGGTGGGCATGGCTTAGGTGTCTTGGAGTGATGGTTAATTTGCATATTACTCTTTTATTAGATTAGATAAGGTAGATGCCCAGTGCATAAACTTCTTGCGGGGGGTGGGGGGGTAAGAGGGGTAGGGCAGGGGGGGCGGATGGTGGTGGTGTCCCTCAGCCCGTCCTGCATCCTCTTGCAATCTGGGACCCCTCGGGTAGGGTCCCTAGACCTGTCCAGTGATCAGGGCCTATCAGGGCTTTTCTTCCCCTGGCTGCAGGCAGCTGGCCCTGCTCCCACCATTGCCACTGCTTGCCATCTGTGTGTCTGTAGGCAACAGGCATGGGATGCAATGGCTTGTCTGGCCTGGACCTCCTTCTGTGGGGCAATCACTGGCTGACCCCACACACCTGCCACAGCATCCTTGGCTAGTGGCCAGGGCTTACCTCTGTGGGGCAATGGATTAGGGGACCCAGATCTATCTCTGTGCAGAGCGATCTCTTTGGGGAGATTGTGGAATCCCCCTGCATCGATCACCCCACTGGCCAGCCAGTGGCCTGGGCCTCCATCTGTGGGACAATTGTGGTGCAATGGTGGGGGCCCCCCGACCAATCACATTGCACCCACCTTGGCTGGCCTTGTGCCAGTGTGTCATAGCGTGCTCATCTGGAAGGTCATCTGGATGGTTGTTCTGTTGTTTCGTCAATTTGCATATTATGATTTTATTATTATAGATAGGAGAAGTTAGTCGTAGACTCTCATCTGACTTACTAGTTGGTGTGACATGTCAGCAATAATGGACATATAGTAGGTCTGAAAATGATGTCAGCTTCCCCTTGATAAATGGACAAGTAATCTTTTGAATAATATGTTTTCCTGGGAATAATTTTATTTATTTCATTATCTCTCATTTATAAAATCACTAATTGTGATTATAATATAAAAGAAAAAGATATGATTGCAAAATACACATTTACAAAGACACTTATATCTAATTTAAGATTTAGAGAGGACAAATTTTGGGTATAAGAAGTATCTTAGAATAGTTTCAGAGTTTAATGAAAATTAATTAGGACTTGATTAAAAGCCATTCTTATAATGAGATAATTTTAAAAAGCATAAATGTGGTGATGATTTGCAAGAAAAATATGCTTGTTAGGTAAACACTTGGCCTGTTAATTTACATTTAACTTGTCTACATTTTCATATATATATTTTAGACATGTTCATAGATATATACATACATACATACATAAAAATATATTTGCAAGGTATATGTTTATTTATCTTGTACTCTGTCTGCTTTATTATAAGCTTATGGAGGTCTGGACCTATATCTAACTTAATTTGATCTAATACTCTAGACACTGAATACATTCTTTGTTGTTTTTATACTCGTTTTGATAAAAAAATGCAGTATTGTATTTATAAAGGCACATTATCTTGGCTTGAAGATAATGATTTTCAATATGTAGCACTAAGAATTCATATTGATGCCAAGAAAGCAAACTTAATAAAACATCAGTTTAGTTCAGCTTTGGCTGCAAGATTATTATAATGTTCTGTTTCAGTAGGTATTGGAAAATATCAAGATTATATTATTTCATTTTTTCAGCAAATATTTAAGTTTCTGCTCTGGGTATGCTCTTGCTATGCGTTAAGGATACAAAAATTAATGAAGCACATGCTATAGTGTACACACAAAAAGCACACATGCATATACATACACACATACACACTCACACACACACACAGAGAAGATTATTCTACGTTACAATGCAAAGAGTAGAATTATAAACTTATGCCGGAGAATTATGAGAGCCCTGGAGAGGGGTACTTTATCCAGCTTGGAGTCTTATGGAAGGCTTGCTGATAGAGAATCTCAAATGAAATATATAAGGCTGAGTATGGGCTATCAAAGAAATGAGGATGGAGAGTGAGAAGATCATTCCAGATAGAGGGGTTAATGGAAATAAGAGATTAGTATTATTTTAATAACTAGAGGCCCAGTGCACTAAATTAGTGCATGAGGGTGGGGAGTCTCTCAACCTGGCTTGTACCTTCTTGCAGCCTGGGACGCCTTAGGGGATATCCGAGTGCCTAAACTGGCAATTGGACATCCCCCAAGGAATGTAACAATGCATCAATCAGCAGGCAGCCAGGATGGAGCCCAAACCAGGACCAGGCACAGCTGGTGCTCATCCCAGCCCAGTGTGCCTGCTGCCGCAGCTCAGTAGTGCTGCCTTAGAATTAGGAGAGGCTCCCGCTGTGGCAGCTGCAATTGCCAGCCATGAGCCCAGCTTCTGGCTGAGCAGTGCTCCCCTGTGGGAGCGCACTGACCACCAGGAGACAGCTCCTACACTGAGCGTCTGCCCCCTAGTGGTCAGTGTGCATCATAGCGACTGGTTGTTCTGCCGTAATGGTCGCTTAGGCTATTATATATATAGATAATACAATTATTAAGTATTACATGTTTAATACTACTATGTGCTAGTAACTATACCAAAGATTTATATGGATTCTCTAGTTTATCCCTTAAAACAACCTTTGGAGATTAAATGCAGTTTTTATCACTATTTTGCATGTGAGTAAGTCAAAGTTAGAGTCTAAATGTAGGAAAGCTGTGATTCAAAAGCAGGCAGTCTCACTCCAGAATTCTTGCTACCCAGTCTTGAACTCTGGATTGGGCCCCTCCTGATAATTCAGAACTGCTATAAACTACTCTCCAGGGAATGATACCCAGACAACTGGGCGATAGACTCAACAGCAAGGGTTTCTGGGAATTGTTAAGGTCAACACTGAATACTCAAGTATAACCTAAAACAATTAAAAAAATATATAATGTGTAGTGCTAAAAATGTAATATATTTTTCATCCATTGGAAAGGTTGGCATATCTCCTTCTAGTGCTGAGTATTTACATATAGCCATTCCATCTTCTTTTGACAGGGTCAAGAATGCATTCATGTACAGCATATAAGCGATCTAAGTATTGAGTTTCTTCCAATTTTAGAAATATGTGTTCACACCATGTTCTTCCACCTGAAGTATTTGATATCATACTTCTAATTATGACTTCTGTTCTACAGATTATCAAAAAGATTCAAAGTTCTGGATATCATTAAGTGTAATTCCTAGAACCATGCACAGAGCAACTCTCTATCTCAATTTCATCTCTTAAGGCGAATTTCTGATTTAAAATAATTCTCTTAAGAAAGACTTAATGTTAATAATTAACTTCATAGTACCCTTTATTTTTACAAAAGCAGAGCTCATTGTGTACCTACAGTGCAACCACATGGGAATACTAATTGTTTATTTGAAAAGCCTTTTTTAGTCCATGGTAAAATAACCTAAGAAGGAATTCTTTATAACCATTCTGGTTATCTGAGCGGGCTCATCACATAAGTTTGGAAGAATACTTTAAATGTAATACTATTCTACCCATAGCCACTGAGAGAAGCAGTTTTTGAATGCTTACAAAAGTGAAGAATCAAATATTTGAGGTAGTTTTTGGAACTGTTGGCTAGGTTGAAATAAACCAGAGCCAGATCTGGAAATGAGACTTCAATAAAAGAAGGGAAGCATGAACAATTAGAATGCCTAAACACTCAACTTTTCATTCAGTTAGCAATTATTTTCTAAGAATATTGTAAGCAATTGTTTTTTTAAGAATTGCCATTTTGATGATGAGACATGGTTCTGTTGATCTTTTTATTAGTTGAAAGCTCCGACTTGACACGTATATGTTCATTATGCCTTCTAAAAATCAGATTATTTTAAAAGAGTTTCTCTATATCCAAGTTATTTTTCAGAAACGTTTATCTTTTAAACTTTTCTACTCTGGCTCTTTTATGAATAGCTGTCATTTCTAATGGAGTTTGAAGCCCCCTGGCTTCTAACCAAAATACTTTTGGGACTTTTTTG
The DNA here is from genome assembly GCA_004026665.1 of Murina feae. Lineage (NCBI taxonomy): Eukaryota > Metazoa > Chordata > Mammalia > Chiroptera > Vespertilionidae > Murina > Murina feae. The sequence goes on along the minus strand of PVJC01012612.1, from coordinate 26,631 downwards.
TATTTGTAGGTGATGCTGGATAAGAATCATTGCAAACAATATTAACTTTTTATTTTTAAGTTAATGCTCTTTTAAAGTAGATTGATACATGAAAATAAAGTTCCGCATTGTCCAGCAGAACTTTCTATGATGATCAAAATGTTCTACATCTGTTGTGTTGAATGGAGTAGCCACTAACCACATGTGGCTATTGAGCACTTGGAATGTGGTTAGAGTGGCCAAGGAGGAATTCAACTGTTAATGTTATTTAATTATTTAAGATTTAAATAGTCACACATGACTAATAGCTAACTTGTTGGATGGAGCAGTTCTAGTTACTATAACTGCTTGGCTAGTTAATTTCATTGTAAAATTGGAATAACCACTGAAAAGGGAACTTAACTAGAGCACCCTAACCATGTCACTGTGCTATGGCAGTTTTGAAAGCAAAAATGATAAGTTATCACATTGAGAACAACCACACATATTAAATATTAGAGGACTGGTGCATGAAAATCGTTCCCTGGGAAGGGGGGTCCCCTCAGCCCAGCCTGTGCCCTCTCGCAGTCTGGGACCCCTTGGAGAATGTCCACCTGCCATCTTAGGCCTGATCCCCCTGGAGATCAGGCCTAAGCCAGCAGTCAGACATCCCTCTCACAGTCTGGTGCTCTCGCATTCCAGGACCCCTTGTTCTTTAATGCCTGCTTGCAGTGGAGGTGGGAGAAGCTCCCACCACCGCTGCTGCACTCACCAGGCATGAGCCCGACTTCTGGCTGAGCAATGCTTCTTCTGTGGGAGTGCACTGACCATCTGGCCCCTGGTGGTCAGTGCACATCATAGCGACTGGCCATTCCACTGTTCAGTTGATTTGCATATTAGGGTTTTATTATATAGGATACCTGCCCACTAACTAAATCTTCTGGGTACTTCATTCTTCAGTGCAGCTATTTAGTGATTGATGAGATCATGATTTTAAATTACATGTGCAGTGTGATTTGGGTGATGGATGACTGAAATTACTTCCTTATCCAGCTTATACATTTCTGGTGCTCCTGCTCATAATCTCTAAAAATAAGTGTTGAGAACCAGTCACAGAAAGTTTTCCAAGATAAGGACATTGATCTAAGCTGTTCTTTAAGTGTCTGCTTTAATGAATTCAAAACAACATTTGTTAGGAAAAATCAGGAAATGTTTTTCTCATCTTGGAAAAACCACACAAAGAATTAAAATCCACTTTAAAAAAATTTTATTGTTTAAGGTATTACAAATAGTAGTACATATGTCTCCTTTATTTTTCCTCATTGACTTCCCCTACTCCCCCGGCACTTGCCCTTAACCACCCCCCACCCTTCGCACTCAGTGTCTTGTGTCTGTTGGTTGTGCTTATATGCATGCATACAAGTCTTTTGGTTGATCTCTTACCTCTCTGTCCAACCCTCCCCTGCCTTCCCGCTATAGTTTGACAGTCTGTTCGATGCTTCTTTGCCTCTATTTTTGTTTAGCAGTTTATAATGTTCTTTATATTCCACAAATAAGTGCCACTTTTATTCTGCTCACACAGTTAATAATAATTGAGCACTCCTTTAGAAAGTGTAGCTCTTAAGCTATATCTGCTATAACGATGGGCTCTTGATGAATCACTCATGTGAATGAAAGTATTGAGGACAGATTCACCATTTGATGCAAGATATATCATTCCTATTTGTTATCATTTGGTTGTGGTTTGTCTTGTTTCCTTAGTGATAACATGAAAGAAAGAAAAAGGCAAATGCCATTCAAAAACATAAATAAATGAGCCACAATTAGTGAGTTAAGAGCTTGATAAGGACAGAAACTGTCAGAGCTATCACACTGGCACCATTGTGTGTGTGTGTGTGTGTGTGTGTGTGATATAACTTTTGCAAGTGAAAGTTACCTTGGATGTCTGAGGCTTTCACTACCTTGTTCTTTTAATGATATTCACATATTAAAACATCACATCTGTGTAGTTGAGACTTTGATTCAGCTATTAGTAAGAGAAAACCTGAAATAAAAATGACTTGAACAAGAGAGAAATTTATTTCATTTAATTTTTAAAATATATTTTCATTGATTATTTTACAGAGAGTAAGGGAGAGAGATAGAGAGTTAGAAACATCGATGAGAGAGAAACATCAATCAGCTGCCTCCTGCACACCTCCTACTGGCGATGTGCTCACAACCAAGATACATGCCCTTGACCGGAATCGAACCCGGGACTTTTCAGTTAGCAGGCCGACACTCTATCCACTGAGCCAAACTGGTTACGGTGGAAATCTCTTTATTTCTCCAGTAAATAGAGCATTCCAGAGCAGTATTGGCTATTTCTTCATCAGAGAAACAATCGTTTTGTCAAGTTCTCCACCAAATTCAACACATGGCTCCTACCTTATGGTCAATATGGCTAATTGAACTCTAGATGTTACATCTGCATTCCAGACAATAAGAAGGAAAGCAAAAGGGGCAGAATTTTATGCTCTGTGTCTTTGAAGAGATTTCTCAGTAGTTTCTACATAATAATTTTGTTAAATCCACATATGGCCAGGCATACCTATAAGGTCATGGATCCAGGGAGGTTTGTAAGAAGAGATGAAACATGCTTGTCCCAAGATTAAGATTTCCTTTTGAAGATGAATTTTCAACTAGTTTGACTTTGTCTGATTTATGGTAACATAGACTGTTATTTTGAGTGTTATATACAAAGCTATGCAAGTAAAAATATATATGGTAACTTACCAAACATATACTAGTATACCCTGGTTGCAGCAAAGTTAACAATAAGAATGAGCAATGTATAGGAGTTGATCCCATTGATTGGAACAATGAAGCCAGACCTTAATACAACTATACTTAATAAGGGACACATTCTTTTAAACAATTTGGGAAACATTATCTTCACTAGATTGACTTAGACTGGACTAATTAATTTTAGTTGATATTTATAACTTTATAATTCCTTTTTAAAATATTTATTTTTATTGTTGAAAGTTTTCCCCCCCTTGAATCCTTCCACCCCGCACCTGCCCCTCTTAGCCCTTCACCGTTCTGTTGTATCCAGAAAATAAGGGGCAGATAATGAAGAAAATTTAAACTCACAATGAACCCCTCACAACAAATAGATGAAAGAACTAAGTGGTATTTCCACAAGAATGAATCATAGAAAGCCTTGAGTACTTGATTTGCACTCTGAGTGCTGATTTGACAGAAATACTTAAAGAATAAACTAAGAACATTTGGATTGTTATTTATTAAAACTACTATATGTTGCTTTAATCTTAGTATTATTAAAAGCCTATTGTTTATGTTGACAATACATTATGAACATGGATATTACTCAGAGCAAATAAACACAGACTGGTGAATATATGCTAAAGTTATATATATTTTTTGTATTTTATAGTTACTGATGCATTGTAAAATATTGTCATAAATTGAAAAAAAACTAATTATAGTTACAGTGAAAGTCTTTATCATATAAAAACTTAAATAATAACTGATCTTCCCCATATACTCCAAGTTCACTAAAATTCTGATATAGACCACCTTTGCATTAAGCACAGTAGACTCAGTGTCTATGGCCAATATTACTTTAAGGGGACTCATGAAAATGGCTTACCTATTTTCAAAATAAGAAAAAAAGAACTTTTAGGTAAAAAAATTAAATATATATATTATTAACCTATTTATACTTATACAGTTGTAAAAATTATTTTTAAACTTTTTAAGGGATAAAGAAACCCACAAGGCAAAAATCCTTAGGGCTTTGAAAGTTACATCATAACCCAGGATAGACAAATAAGAATCTGAGGAAATACCTTCTTTCAGCATGATGAATTATGATAACAAACAAGAACACATTACAGACATTAAATAAAAATTCTTCAATATTAATTACCGATCGAATGATGTTGTATTTTACATAGACTAACTCATTTAATCCTTACAATAAGCTTCTGAGGCAAGTGATAATCTATAATAATAAAAGCATAATATGCTAATCAGACAGACAGCTGAATGACCTTTGGGATGTCATCCAGAAGGCCTTAGGGCCAAGGCAAGCCACCATGGCTGAGAGGGCCGAAGCCCCTGCACGAATTTTGTGCATCAGGCCTCTAGTACTACCATAATCATTCCCAGTTTATGTAGTCTTTGCCATTCCTTCACCTGTAGGCAACGCCATGGTGATATCTGCTCAAAGCAGCAAACCTGAAAATGCTGCAACCATTGCATTATTATCTCCTCGGTAAAACAATGAAGCAGAATTAGTCATCAGGTGAATGTTGAATATTTCCTTTCCCACTTACCCAAGATCTACATGTTTTTGGTTCATTGCCATCCAAATGCTTTTTAACAGGCTTTAAAGGTAAATGTTTTTTTTTTGTGTGTGTGTGTGTGTTTTTTAATGAAAGGTTAGAATTCTTTCTGCCAACTAACTCCATCTTGGCTTTGCTTACTTTGTAAATAAGTGCTATCGAAATTGCCACTGTGCTGGGTCCAGTTCCATGGCAGCGCAGTTTCTTCAGAGGAATAAAATACAGCAACTCTGAAAGTTTACTATTGCTTTGCTCTCTCCGCTGGATATAGTATTTGGATTTTTTTTTAACTTAAAATGTTTGCTCAAGTTATGCAAATAAAAGTAGTATGTGTATAACCTAAAACTCAAATAAAGAGCAAGTGGGATGTATCTTTAATTAATTAACAAAAAAGACCAAAATATGTGCTGTCTCCATATTTGGCTTAACTCCTAAAGGCTTCCCAAAATAGGGAGAGAACATGGAGGACTGAAACAGGGAACCGAATGACTACAGTATTTTTTATCAAAATTCATGTTTGCTAGAATCATCCATATAATTTCAATATCTTTGCATTATGGATTTCATCTCCAAATACAGCTTTAGGTTACTTGGTAGAAGTTAGAACAACAAACTGCACTTAAGTTAATATTTTGATATGTTGCTATAAGGTTATATCTATTTCATACATTTATATATGACATATATAAGGTTATATCTATCTCATACCTGACATATGTGATACAGAGGACTATTTACCTAGCTAATTTTTTCACAATAATCAATATCATTAGTGAATATTACCAAAATTTCAAACCAGTTCTCTAACAATTTATCTGGCATTATTACTGTAACATAATGAGTCAATAATTGCATATACTATGCACTCTAATTAATATTAATGCACTAAATGTATTATTATCAGAAGGTCTTAAATGTTTTATTTTTACATGTGGCTGAAATTTTTGAACCTAAAAGAGTGACATAAAAACTGCTTATTAATATTTTACTGCCAGAGAATATGTCTTCTTATTAGAAATAATACACAAACTGTATTAAAAATATTTTTCTGAAGTAAGAGATTTGTCTGTGATCTTATCTGGACTGCCACCTGTAACTATCCCAGGAGTACAGCCAGTTTATCAGAATGTATCATAAATTTAGAGAGCTTCAGCATACTGAGGCTAATACTCTGACTTTGTTGTAATAGGAGAAAGATTAGATGTTGTAAAGGTGAAGTGATCTCTACAAGGTCACACAACTATTTAGAGGCAGAGATGGAGGACAAGTACAAAGCAATTATTGGGACCTCCATCTCCTCATTCCCACCTTTACAATACCCGCTGCTTCTGGTGCTTCATGCCATACAATTCAAAGTTCTATAAATTTGACTTTCTTTGACAGACACTTGCTATAAAGAAAAGATGGTTATGGGTAAGTCAAACATGACTTGAAAATTGTCTTTTGGCAATAAAGTTTCCATAGATTGCAGCAGGGAGAGAAGACACAACTACTTCATGAAGGGGGAGATACTGCGGTTTTCAGGAAAGAGTGGCTGGTGAGGTTGATGCCCAGAGATCTATGGTCAAACTCACCTATAATGGCTAGTTTTACCTCTATCGGTCATTAAACAACAAAATTGGTGATCTTTTGCCGCAGACCTAGAGAACCGCATTCCCAAACAGAGTGGTTATTGCCTTCTTTGGAATTAGGGGTTAAAGATAAGACCATTAAATACCTGTTCTTTGCAAATCAGAGAAGATATTATATAGCAAATGTGCTTTCCTCTAAATGTATCATCTTAAATCATTTTTAGCATACAAAGTATAATTAAAAATAAAAAGTTTGCTTATTGCTTCTCAGTAGTTTGCCAAGTTCAAAGTTTTGATGTTGTCAGAATTAGGGGAAATTCCTTTTAAACTCTGACCTCTCTTTGGACAATTCCAAGATTTAGAACTATTTTCATGGAAATTCACCCCAAGCAGGAAAAAATAAATTTAGTGTCTTCCTTCTTAAGCATCTTTAGATGGGTGTGCTAGAGAATGTATCCACCCCCCTGCCCCATCTTCTGTGCCCCCCACAAGTGAATAACTGTAAAAAAACACACAAACTGATCTGATCAAGAAAAGCACCATGGGATCCTCTTTTCTCTCAGGGTCACTGAGCGGATTAAATATCATAATACACGTAAAGCACTTAGCCAAATGCCGGTCACAGAGTAAGAACTCAATTACTGTTATTAATTATGATGGCAATGATTCCTTAGCGGTTTGGTTAATAAGGCTGTTCTCACATGACACCTAAAGGTATGCTGAGGCAACTATGCCAAATTATACTTGGCACGAGCATTAAAGGGGAATGCCCATCTCATCAGTTACTGCCCCATCAGCATAAATGTGCACTGCTTCCTCAGCCTTCTTTTTACACCTCTGCTGTGCAGTAAAATATACAGTAAAGCCATTTACTCATAGCAGAAATAGAAGTAATAATGATTCTAACATATGTGTAAGTAGGAGAAGTTCCACATTTTGAAACAAAATAATACAGTACAGAGGAAGGATAATGACTTTTAGAATGATGGTTATTGAGACAATTTTCTTAATTATGTAAAGAGCAGAGTGAATTACACCTGCTTTTTGTTGTTGTTTCTGTTGTGCTTTCCTTGGTGAGAGTCCACGTGGATGGAGACTGTAACAGTGTTCTCCAGGTGTGGCTCCCAGGCCAGCAGCATTGGCACCTGGGAACTTGTTAGCAATGCTGTCACTTGCCCCACCCAGACCGCTAATGTGAAGAACCACTAACGTATGGTTGGCCTATGTCACTCTCTTCTTCCGTTCCTGTCTCTTATACTCTTCCTTCTCTTTCCTGCCACCCTTTTCTCCTTCTATCTCACTCTCTCTTTCTCCATCTTTCCCTTTCTGCTTCTCTTTCCTCCCTCGACTGTGAATTGGTGTTTAACACTAGTCATTACATTCTTGTTAAACTGGAGAGGTTGACTAATTTGACTCAAATGCTCAGTTGATTATTGTAAGAGCCTCTTTGGGAGTGCATGCCTCCTCGCCTTCAGCCAGTCTTCTTTCCACTGCACTGCAGTCTGCTAATAGGTGGAGATGCTCTTGAAGAATCCTTCTATTGTCAGGGCCCTTGGAAGCACTGTCTCTCTGAATATAATAGAATTTCAAAGCCCACTGATTTAATCTTTCAACACATCCAGGCGCTGTGTTGTATTCTAGGTGAAAGATTGCAATTTCTTTATTATTGAAGGAAGAATTGTGTCTTCCTAGCTATAATTAGTTACATCAGCCTTCACATCAAGAAGATAGTAATTTTCTGAACCAGAGTTTGAAAAGTAGCAAGAAAATAATTTCACAAGTGTCTTTTTCAAGAACATTAAAATTATGAGGCTGAAGATTCAAATTATTTAGTTGAAAATGTGTCCAAGTTAAACCAGACATAAATTCATATTTTTCATATCTTCTATTTTTCTTGTGGTTCTTACTATGTTACTGTGGCATTTTTCTCATCCTAAAAGCTTCATGAGGAGGTGGCTAGATTTGAGATAAAGTAAAAGAAAGTAGACAACCTACAGTAAGGGAAATAAAACCGATGACATATGTTCCACCCGGAGATAGTGAGGAACTTTTGCGTAAATCTTAACGAAGCGTGAGAAAGCCTTACCTGGTCTTCTGCTCCCCGCTTCAGTCTCCTTTCCACTCAACCGTGAGCTCTTTTTTTTCTCAAGACACAGTTCCACCTACACATTCCTTCTCAAAATCCTCCCTCAGTGACTTTGCAGAATCTGTGCTCATCACTCTATCCTCAAACCTCCAAAATAGTTCCTCCCTAGATTTCTCTACCTAAATTCCATGCCTGTCATAGTATAGGCCAGATTTCCCTGGAGGCATCTGCTCTAGTAAAAGAAATAGAAGCTGTTAGTAATAAATTTCATTATGGCTGACTTAATTTTGATTCTGTGAGTAGGATCTTAAATTATGAATTTTAATGCTTTCTGATGGCAATTCCTTTTGTAAGACTATTCAAACTTTCCTGCCTTTCACCTTTGGCAGGGTTCTTAGCATCTATGAGAATAGTGCTAATCGTATTATGTGAACAAACGCTTTTATTATTATTTTAAAAAATCTTTATTGTTGAAAGATATGCCCCCCCGACCTCTTCTAGCCCCCTCTACACCCTATTATCTGTGTCCATGGATAATGCATACATGCCAACAAGTTCTTTGTTTGATCTTTGTCCAACCCCACCCCCCCCTTTCCTTGCCTTCACTCTGAGACTTGACACTCTGTTCCATGCTTCTGTGTCTCTGTATCTATTTGTTCATCAGTTTACTTTGTTCATTAGATTCCATATATGAGTGGGATCATGTGATACATGTATTTCTCTGACTGGCTTGTTTCACTTAGCATAATACTCTCCAGGTCCCTCCATGCTGTCTCAAAGGGTAAGAGACGTTTCTTTTTTTACAGCTGCAAGACTATTCCATGGTATAAATGCACCACAGCTTTTTTATCCACTCATCTGCTGATGGGTACTTGGGCTGTTTACAGATTTTAGCTATTTTAAATTGTGTTGCTATTAACATAGGGGTGCATACATTCTTTCTGATTGGAGTTTTAGGTTTCTTAGGCTATCTTCCTAGAAGTGGGATCACTGAGTCAAATGGCAGTTCCATCTTTAATTTTTTGAGGAAACTTCATATTGTTCTCCACAGTGGCTGCATCAGTCTGCATTCCCACCAGCTGTGCACTACGGTTCCCTTTCTTCCAAATCCTTGCCAGCACTTAGTGTTTGTTTAATTGTTGATGGTAGCCATTCTGACAGATGTGAGGAGATAGCTCATTGTCATTTGAATTTGCATCTCCCTGGTGATCAGTGACTTTGAGCATTTTTTTATATGTCGCTTGGTCATCTGTATGTCCACTTTGGAGAAATGTCTGTTCAGGTCCTTTGCCCATTTGTTATTGGATTGTTTGTCTTCCTTTATTAACTTGCATGTGCTCCTTATATGTTTTGGATATTAACCCCTTAACAGATGTGTCACTGCCGAATATATTCTCCCATCGAGTGCGCTCCCTGTTCACTTTGTTGGTGTTTCTTTTGCTGCGCAGGAGCTTTTTATTTTGATGTAGTCCCATTTGTTTAATTTCACCTTAGTTTCCTTTGCCCTAGGAGATCTATCTGTAAACATGTTGCAATGAGAGATGTCTGAGATTTTGCTGCCTGTAGTTTCTTCTAGGATTTTTATGGTTTCACAAAGTACATTTAAGTTTTTTTTTTTTCTATTTTGAGTACATTCTTGTGTATGGTGTAAGTTGATGGTCTGTTTCTTTTTCTTTTTCTTTTTTTTTTTTGCATGTACCTGATCACTTTTTCCAACACTGTTTATTGGAGAGACTGCCTTGCTTCCATCGTATGCTCTTACTTCCTTTGTCAAATATTAATTGAGCATAATGGCTTGGGTTGATTTCTGGGGTCTCTGTTTCCATTGATATATACCTGCTCTTGTGCCAATACCAGGCTGTTTTGTGACAGTGGCTTTGTTGTATAACCTGATATCTGGTATTGTGATTCCTCCAATTTTGTTCTGCTTTCTTAAGATTGCTGTGGCTATTTGAAGTTTTTTGTTCTCCCATATAAATTTTTGGAGGAGTATTTGTTCTAGATCTGTGAAATATGCCATTGGTATTTAATAGGGATTGCATTGAATCTATAGATTGCTTTGGGCAATATGGACATTTTGATGATGCTAATTCAACCAATTCATGAACATTGTATATTCTTCCACTTGTTTATATCTTCCTCTATCTCTTTTTTCAATGTCTTGTAGTTTTCTGAGTACAAGTCTTTTACTTCCTTGATTAAGTTTATTCCTAAGTATCTTAATTTTTTGTTGCAATGGTAAATGGGATTGTTTGTTTAGTTTCTCTGAGAATTCATTTTTGGTGTCTAAAAATGCCATTGATTTCTGGGTGTTAATTTTGTATCCTGCTATATTACCAAATTCATTTATTAAACCTAGCTGCATTGCAAGAAATGCTAAAGAGACTGCAGTAATGAGAAGAAGAAATATATAGAGGAAAACATAGGCATAAAGAGAATATATAGAAATATAGAGAAAAACATAGGCATAAAATGGCAATAAAAAATTACCTATCAATAAAATGGATTAAGTGCTCCAATCAAAAGACAGAGTAGCTGAATGGATATGAAAACATGACCCAATTATATGCTGTCTACAAGAGACCCACTTCAGAACAAAAGACTCACACAGGATGAGAGTGAAGGGGTGGAAAACAATTTTCATGCAAATGGAAATAAATTAATAAAAGCTTGGGTAGCAATACTCTTATCTGACAAAATAGACTTCAAAATGAAGGCTATCATTACATAGTACTAAAGGGATAAATCCAACAAGAGGATATAACCCTGGAAAACATATATGTACCCAATATAGGAGCACCTAATTATCTAAAAAAAAACAACAACCTTCTGGAAGATTTTAAGGGTGAGATCAACAGTAATACAGTCATTGTAGGGGAACTTTAATAGCCCACTGACTTCACTGAATAGATCTTCCAGACAATAAATTAACCAGGGAATAGTAACTCTAAATGACACACTGGATCAGATGGATTTCATTGACATTTATAGAAAATTTCATCCAAAAACTTCGGAATATACATTCTTCTCAAGTGCACATAAGTTTTTCTCAAAGATAGACTACATGTTAGGACACAGAGCAAGTCTCTGTAAGTTTGATAATTGAAATCTTTTCAAGTATCTTCTCAGATCACAATGGAATGAAATTAGAAATAAGTATAATAAAAACACTCAAAAACATTCATACACATGGAAGCTCAATAGCATGTTATTAAACAATGGATGGGTTATCAATGAAATCAAGAAAGAAATTTCTTATATGGAAGCAAATTAAATTGAACACACAACAACCCAAAGTTTATGGGACACAGCAAAGGTAGTCCCGAGAGGGAAGTTCATAGCACTAAAGGACCACCTCAAAAAACAAGAACGGTTAATAATAAACTTTTTAACCCTACATCAAAAAGAATTATAAAAGGAAAAAGAAAAGCCCAGAGTAAGTAGAAAGCTGGAGAGAAAGATTAGAGCCGAAATATATGACATAGAGATTTAAAAACACAATACAAAAGATCAATGATTGGTTTCTCTGAAAAGATAAACAAGATAAACCTTTAGCCAGATTCATCAAGAAATAAAATGAGAGGACCCAAATAAATAAAGACAGTGCAGTAACAATGGACACCACAGAAATAAAAAGACTGTAAGAAGATACTATTATCAACTATATTTCAAAAGCTGGGCAAGGTGGATGAAATTGACACATTCCTAGAAAAATGCAGTCTTCCAAAACTGAACCAGGAAGAATCAGAAAACCCGAATAGGCCAATAATAACTGATGGAATAGAAGCAGTAATCAAACAACTCCCAGCAAACAAAAGCCCTGGTCTGGTGAGCTTCACAGGGGATTTTACCAAACATTCAAAGAAGAACTAACAACTATCCTTCTCAAACAATTCCAAAAAATTCAAGAAGAAGCACTTCAGAGCTCTTCTGATGAGCCCAACATTAGCCTAATTCAAAAACCAGATAAAGATACTACAAGGAAAGAGAATTACAGGCCAATATGATGAATGTAAATGCTAAAATCCTCAACAAAATATTAGCAAATCATGCCCTACTCAGTTTGGTTCAGTGGAGAGAGCTTGTTTGTGGACCAAAAGATCCCGGGTTCAATTTTGGTCAAGGGCATGTACCTCAGTTGTAGACTCCCGGCCCTAGTCTGGGGCTTGTATGATGTGTCTCTCTCACATTGGTGTTCTTCTCTGTCTCTCACTCTCCCTTCCACTCTCTCTAGAGAAATCAATGGGAAAAAATGTCCTTGGATGAGGATATATATATTCTAATAAAAGAGAGATATGCAAATTAACCATTACTCTGAGACACCTAAGCCACACCCCCAACCAAGCCATGCCCCCAGCCAATTATAGCGGCCATATGGGGGCGGGGGGTCCCTCAGCCCAGCCTGTGCCCTCTTGCAATCTGGGACTCCTCGGGAGATGTCCACCTGCTGGCATGCCTGTGTGAGGGGTTGATGGCTGTTTGCAGGATGACCAAACCCCCCAGTGGAGACCTTCACCCCATGAGGGTGTGGCCAGCCTGGGTGAGGAGCTGAGGGACATTTTCAGGCTGCTCACAGTCCCTTCAAGGTTCGAGTCAATACTGGGGTGCTTGGCTAGCCTGGGTGAGGGACAGAGGGCCGTTTTCGGGCTTCCATTCACCCAACATTCCAGCAAGTCTGGCTGGAATCAAGTTTCTGGGGTTTATTTATCTTCTATAATTGAAACTTTGTTGCTTTGAGTGGAGGCCTAGGCAGGTAATGAAGCCTCCTGTTTACTTCAGCTCTGTGGCTTCTATAATTGAAAGTATGTTGCCTTGAACAGAGGCTCAGCTGGTGGAGGCAGGCAGTTTCCTCCAAACAGAAACTTCCTGTTTGCTCTAGCTCCGTGGCTGCCAGCCGCTATCTTGGCTGGGTTAATTTGCATACAAGCCACTCTGATTGGCTGGTGGGTGTGGCTTGACTGGTGGACATGGCTTAGGTGTCTTGGAGTGATGGTTAATTTGCATATTACATTTTTATTAGATTAGATATGTGAATGTCTGGAGGGACTGCTTATGTGTCAAGAACTTTTATACATGTTAACTTTTATATCTACATATTTTATCTCTCCTTTAATCCAAATATTCTTTATTTCCAGTAACTTAAAAATTATGGTAAATCATGAAAAATCCTCATAGATAGTACAGACAGGGAACAGTAGACATAAATCTAGGAATAGAAGGCAGAGAAATAGTGACTATACACCACTTTTCAGATTGGTCATTTAACACTTTACTTGCAGGACATTGTGTTGTCATAGAGTAAACTTCAGATTACCGAAAGTGAACAGAAAGTGCAAATTACACAAAGTTTGATAAAATTATTAAATCATATATGACTAGCAACTATTAGAATCAGAAAAATACACACCTTTAAAACATATATTTTATAAAGATATTTTTTCCTGTCAGATTGCTAATACCACTATAAGTAGAGAAGGCCAAACTCTCACAGTATAAAGCAAAATCTTCCTTCTGGATAAGAAATGCACATTGTAGTAGTTTCAGGTGATAATTGGGCTTGAAATACATTATGGCTTCTGATGGAATATCTTCTGGCTTCTGATATCTAAGGTAGAGTACACAGAAAAGAATTTTGTAAAACAAAAATATTTCTAAAGGAATGATGGAAATTGAACTGTGAATTTCAATGATCTAAATTTAAATTGGGGATTCTCTGAGGAATATCATATATAATCATCATCTAATATAATAAAAGAGTAATATGCAAATTGACCATTACCGAGACACCTAAGCCATGCCCACCAGCCAAGCCACGCCTCCCAGCCAACCAGAGCAGCTGTATTCAAATTAGCCCAGCCAAGATGGAGGCCAGCAGCTACAGAGCTAGAGCAAACCAAAGGCTTCTGTTGCAACTGCCTGCCTAGGCTGGCTGAGCCTCTGCTCATGGCCACGCCCACCAGCCAATCAGAGAGGCTGTATGCAAATTAACCCAGCCAAGATGGAGGCTGGCAGGGCGGCTCTGCACTGGGAGCCTCCGCGGCCAGCATAGCTGTGCCAGGTGTGTCAGCTCAGTGGGGGGGGGTCCAGTCTGGCGTCTCCTCGGGGCATCCAGGAGCACCCATCCGGGGTCCACTGCCTGGCTCTGCCCCCCAGGGGCCTCCACCAGGCGTGTGGGAGAGCTGGTCCTCCATGGGGCTTGCAGGAGCAGCCATCCTGGGTCTGCTGTTTGGCTTTGCCCCGGGGGCCTCCTTGGGGGCATGCAGGAGCACCCGTCCAGGGTCTGCTGCCTTCATCCGTCCCCCAGGGGCCTCTGTATGGCATGCGAGAGCGTCTGCTGCACAGTGCGGAGAATCTGAAGCCAGTCCGCTGCCCGACTCCACCCCGGGTGTGTTTGCTCAGCAGCAGGGCCCCACTGAGGGATCCTGCACCAGCGTCCACCCCTGGCTCATCACCCAGCTCTGTGCCAGGTGTGTCTCCTCAGCAGTGGTGGCCCACCAGGCGTGTGCGATTGTGGGCCCTCTGGTGGGAAACGTCCAGGCCTGCACTCACCAGCCCTCCCACCCCCCAGTGCATGAACCCTGAAGGGGCTGTGGGCAGCCTGAAAATGGCCCTCAGCCCCTCACCCAGGCTGGCCAGGCATGCCAGCAGGTGGACATCTCCCCCAAGGTGTCCCAGACTGCAAGAGGGCACAGGCCGGGCTGAGGGACCCCCACCCCCTGAGTGCACAAATTTTTGTGCACTGGGCCCCTAGTATATAATAAAAGCCCAAGATGCTAAGTGTCTGGTCGGCCGGTTGGCCATTCAACCAATCAAAGCATAATATGCTAATGATATGCTAAGGCTGCTCAACTGCTCTCTATGATCTACACTGACCACCCGGGGCAGGCAGCTGACCAGTCACTATGATCTGTACTGACCACCAGGGGGCAGATGCTCTGACTAGTAGGTTAGCTTGCTGCTGCATCTGGCCAGTCGGACTCAGTGAGCCCTCTCCCTGTCTCTCCCCAGCTGGCCAACCTCCTGCATTCCTCCTTGGCCCCCATCATCACTAGTGGGGTCTTTTGACCTGCCTGTGCACTCTCACAATCCAGGACCCCTCACGAGATGTCAGAGAGCCAGTTGTGACCCAATCCAGCAGGCCAGATCGAGGGACCTCACTGATGTATGAATTTGTGCATTGGGCCTCTAATAAAATAATATGCTGTAATATATAAGCCATTCTACAAAATCATTAGATATATCTCCAGCTGAATTTCAAAATGAGTTAGGCAAAATGTTTCTAGTCATTTATAAAGGACAGGAATTATACAGAAATATTAATTAACACCCTTAATGAAAGTCCTGGTTAAAATAATATTTGTTAATGGCTGGTAAGAAATACATATTTTCACAATAGCTGAAATGGATGTTTATTATTATTAAAATAATTGTGCCAAATATTCATGACTTACATAATTGACTAAAAATTATTTGAGAGGATTGAAATTACCTAACTGCATATTAATACAATTGAATTTTTTAATTCAAGGGAATATTAGAAGTTTATAAATAATATTCAGTAACAGAATTAATGAAATGTGACCCTGGCTCAGCTGGTTGGATTATCATCCAGTACATCTAAGGGTGACTAGTTTGATTCCCCATCAGAGTACGTACCCAGGTTTCAGGTTTGATCCCTGGTCAGGGCTCCTGTGAGAGACAACTAAGCGATCTCTCTTTCTCTCCTTCTCTCCCTCTTTCAAATCAATTAAAAAAATTAATGAAACATGTATTTACTGAATAGCCCCCAAATCTTGCACTGTAGTCTCCCAACCTTGAAAAAGATATTTATTCCTAGGGGAAATTAAACTGCATTTTAAATAACGAAAAAGAAAGAATATACAGACCTAACTCAAATTTGGTCACTCTGAGGTTTTAATTAAAATTAAAATCTACTCATAGGTTCACTTTGAAAATCCAAGCTATGCTTAACATAGAAGTAAGAAGTTTCTTTCCACCTCTTGAATATTTTCAAAATCTGATATCATCACATAAATAAACACAGCTCCCTTTAGCTTCATTCTTAGGAAAAACAAAAGCTTCATAACAAACAAGAGGAGCTCACATCACTAGCCTTTTCCTAGTACTTATTTCTTTTTTCAGTAAGGGGAATTATCAGGAAAGGTGAATGCTTTTAAAATATAGCATGTGCAGATTTTTGTTGTTGCTTATTTACAAAGTGGTAACAGTATGCAAATTTGGGAGTAGTGATGTACCTACCTAGTCTTTGTAAATTGTACCAAAATTGTATTGTTTCTAGAACCTAGTGCACTCATAGTGCCATGATATTTGGGTAAGAACTACAAGCAAGATTGCTTTCTCTTCTTCTTGAAAATACTTCAAAGAACTGAAAATTCTCCATCATTTTCATTTATGTAATAGAAAAAGGTTGAGCAAGTAGAGAAAAGTGTTTAAACACGTCTTTGGGATCAGAAACATGTCGCATCAGAGCAGGTATAAGCAACGTTGCATAATCTACTCAGGAAAAATGCCTCAGCCATCTGAGTGGAACATGCCGGGGTGTGAAAATGAGAGTTGCTCTTTAGAACTGGAGCAAGCTTTAATAGATGCTGTGCAAGCGCCTGAGACTAGACACCGTGAAGACTTTCGGGCTATTTCAATAACAAATTGCATCCATGCATCCTGCATTTCTCTACTTATTTATTGAACAGATAATAGGAAATAACTACATTCTTTGTGAAGCCATAAATACTATGGCAGAAGGATATTAAATGCACTGAGATGTGAAGAAGAGCTAAAATGTGTGGGTTTCAGAATTTTATGAAGCAAGCCTCTTTTTTTTTTTTTCATGAGTACATGAAAAGTAAACAGATACATTTGACTTGTTTATGTGAACAATTGCCAATTTAACATTGTAGCTGCTGAAATATAACTATCTTAAACCCCAAATAACTGCTTTTTTCCTGGAATAGCACTTGATGAAAGGGGTTTTCAAAAAACAACAACAACAAAACACAAAACCCTGTCTCTTTGTCTTCAAATGATATAAAATAATTTATGATAATAAAGATAATTGTGTGTCCATGGTTCTCCTAATCACCGTATGGCTCCTATAAAGGTGATAGGAGGCCACTGGCTCCTCTGGTCTATGCTTTATCCTTTTTATGGAAATAGTTCCAAGGAGGCCCATGCTGAGATGATACATTACCCTTCTTACAGCAATCAGCATGAGAGCTCTCTCCGTTTGTCTTCTGAGGGTTTAGCAAGATTCTACCATTATTTTTTAATAGATGATCAGGAGCTCAAGTAACGATAAAATGACAGGATTAAGGTTTCAAGGAGCACAGGCATTGTGTTTTTTATTATCACCAACAATTAGTACTTTAGATCATATGAATTTTTTCATTCACTTGTGATTTTCAGGTGCTATTGATTACAGAAACCTGTCTTAGATGTGATCACTGTGGTTTCCTTATCAAGAAGTCATATTGATATTGTTCAGAGAGGTGTAGGGTAGGAGGTAATGGCCTTAGAGGCAGGCGCATTAAGAATTTTGTACTTTATCAGTTATCAGGAATGTAAATGACAAATTACCTAACTTCTCTGAAACTCGGTTTCCTTCCATAATTAAAACAAGTATTATTTCCTAAATTAATTTGAACACACTTCGACTTGTTTCTTTGACATAATTAAACCAAGCAAGTATATTTTGAAATATATGAACCTACAAGGGAAAGGAGAATAGGAGAGGAGGGGACAGCACATGAATGGTTGGCATAAGTTTTAAGGGATGGGAAAAATGTGAACAGTGGTAAATGGCCCAGGAGATAAGCTAAGACTTCCAAAGAGAACACCAACAGAAAACACACCAGCGTGTGCAACAGAAAACCATAAAGGCTCGGGCGGCAGAAGCACAGAGTCCAACCTTTTTATTTCAGTTTATAAGAAAGACTCTTCATTTCTTCATTGTCTATAGTCTCAGGGAATTAATTCCATGCAAAATCCACTCATACACACTTGCCTTTACACGTGCTGGCCCTTCTGCTTTTCACTCTTTAAACACTTGTGTAGTTGAAGGATTTCTACGGTTTCTTCAATATTTATTTCAATTGTTACTTCTCCTGTGGCTCCTTTCCTGACTTCCCAAGAGGAACAGTTTTTTCCATTATTTTAAAGCACATGGAGCATTCCTCGGCTATAGCACAGGGAGAGGATGAGAGAGAAAATGAGAAAGAGGATACCATTAACAACACAGTGTTAATTTCAGGGTTAAGAAGAGCTTTAAAATGTGCAAATAGAGAATAAATGATCTCACAGAAACTAAGTCACTTATATTAACTTAAAAAATTTAAAATTAGATATCTTCTGTAACATCAACAAACAAGTAAAGTAATAGTACTTATAATTATCTTTGTTAGTAGCACACCATATATTACTTCCAGTTTACAAGGGCAATGAAGAGTGACTTGACTTGACTTGTCTTCCATTATGTTTTTCCTTAAAAGTAAAACAAAAATATTTATAATGGATAATTGACACCTGTCAACTATTATTTACATAAGACTCCCATCAATATCTGGCTTTAAATGTGCAGAATGACACAATCAGATGACTGAGTTTGTTTCTGCGCCTTTATTTCCCACTAAAATTACTACTAACTATAATTGTTTGAATGTGATTAAAGAAAAGCAAAAAACAGAACATTAAAATATATTTTGCAGTGTATAGTTTGGTTAGTGGGCACTTTGGCTCATTTTGCTGTCACTTTCATAGTATGTATATGTTTTTTCTTTTTCTTTTTATTCAGGTTCCTGATAAATAGAGCATAAATGCATGCCACATCCTCTTGTTAGCAAAACCATGCTCTTTGGTATTTTTGCTGACATATCTATAATTCTTGATGGAAGTTTCCAGGGACTGAGTAACCTCTTGATAAGAATGAATATTTTAAAGATCTTTTGAAGTTTTTGGCAGTGGTCTGTATTTTAAGAAAATCTCAGAGAAAACAATATAGATATTTGCCAGATTTTTCCGTTATAATTATAGTAGGGATTTTAATTAACTATTGAGTCAATTGGGACAGAATGGGACATTTTAATTTGAAGAAGTTGGGAATGAATCCAGAGTTTCTTAGCTGCTTCTTTTTAGTAATAGCAATGGCCAATATTTATTGACCACTGACCATGTTACAGTAACTATCCTGAACGGATTTCTCCTATATTCTTAGTGCACTACGTGACATCACCCGCTTTTTATTTTTTAGATGAGGTGACATACAGAATTGTAAAGTACTTGCTAAGCTCATGCAGTTGGAATGTGACTGTGTAGAAGATATTTGTAAGGGATATTTAATTATGTTGTGGATATTTAAAAATTGACATTACACATGTGGCCTCAAAGAGTTACCTAAACTCCTAATTGCCCCTGGTGTTGTTCTCCGCCTAACTCATTGAGTCATAGTTCTATCTTAGTCCTGAGAGGATGAGCATGAAGAAGCATTTTCATAATTGAAATTACAGGAAAAAAACACACTTCTAAAATGAATAGATATTGATAATAGTAAGACTAATAACCATAGAATAAAATTGAATAAATGAATAGGTGAGTGGATAAGGGGATATGTCCACCAACTATTTTAGGAAGATCAGAAAGGAGGTGTTTTGGTATATTTTTAGTCTGATGAGATCTTTCTGATCATTTTTCACAGATCTCAGGCTTCCAGCTCTGACAGCATTATTTGATCTAGAAGCATCAAATGTGACATAGGACATTTAAAGATATTATTCCAAGGGCGCTTACATTTCAGGAATTTGAAAAAGTGAATTTACTTATGATAGTTTGTCAATCTATTTGGAACTTTATTAAGCAATTGTGCATCCACGAGGCCAAAAATGGTCTTTCTTACACACTTCCATTTTCCTTTGTGATCACGTGAAAATTTCACCGGGGATATTCTTTATCTAGTTTGGCAGAATTGTTGGATTGAAGCATACTTAGAGATGCTTATGGATTAGAAATGTAGCTTCTATTACTGCTAGCTAGAAAAATTATCTTAAATGAATGAATTGTTCATTCTATTATCCTAACAGGTAAAATATTTCTGTGGTATAGATGATAGGTGATAGACAGATAGATAGATAGACTATGAAAACTAGATAGATAGTAGAAGGCAGATTTTAGTATTAAGATAAAACCTTTTTGGGAGGGAAGGCATTTGTTAAAACATTTTCTTTTAGGAAAGAAATATTACTAGAAGTTTAAAATTACATTATAATGCAGTAATATTACATTACATAGAAAGCATAGCAATAGTTGATTTAATTCAAATCACATTTTCTGTTCCTTCTGTTTTTCCTTTCAGCAGTGATTACAAGATGTGGATGGCAAAGATAGAAAGACTTCTTGAATTGGTAGCAGCTGCGGCTCTTATTGAATGCTGTAGACTTGTCGGAGGCTTCTAAGTTGCTTCTGTGTCTGTCCTTGCTGGTAGAATACTTAAGCTGTTATTCCTTAGGAAACTCTGCTCAAGATGTCTGCAGAGGTTTCATTCTCTAAACTTAAAGAACAGCGTCCTTCTTTGGAAACATGCAGTGTTTTTAGAATCGTGTGACACTATAAGGCACAAGCCAACAGTTTACATGTCACTCTGTCTAGAAAGTTGAATTATAACTGTTCCTGGGAATGTAAACCCTTATTTTAAGCCTTTGTGAGGACACTTTTATATTTTTCTGTATAAATACAAAAAGGCATATCCTCATTTTCCACTCGCTTGCAAAAGATCTGTATTGGGTAAAATAAATAATAAAAAAAAAAACCCCAAACAAATGCAGGTGAAAGGAGAATTATTCAGATTGAGTGAACTTATTTCTTATTTTTAAATTACTTTTTCGAAAGCAGATTATGGATAATGTGGGAAACATTTATTTATGTATTTTACAAATACATTTTTTAAACTCATTCAATTGTTTAAAGTAGGAAATTGAAGAGTAAAGACTCTATGGACCTCTTCTTTTCCTCTGACTCTTGGTTTAAAAGGCTAATTGATAAAATGGATAATTTATAGACAGAATGGAGGAATAAATGCATAACCATATTAGTACTAGTACTTAGTAATTCTTTGGCATTTCACATACTTCATTCTGATTATTCCACAGTGCAATGAAGAAGAAATTATAAATCCATTTTTTTTATTATTTTTTTGCACAGGGAAGCAGATTTTGGAGGCTGGACTAGTCATTCATCCAGCTAATGTGTCAGGGCTGAGATAAGCAGTGGATCTATAGACAACACGAAGAACGCCTGAGTAATTACAAATTTGTTGTCTGTATACTTACAAGGCAAAAAGTACATACTTATAGCAACTCACCAAGATACATATTATGAGTTTTGAAATTTATAACAATCTCTACATAGAATACAAGCATAGGCATCTACACTAAATATGAAAAAATAATGAAATATTATGAAAAGTTGGATGAAAAATTGCATCTGCCCATTAGCAACATTGGGAATTTAAGTCATAGAGCTCTTACTTTGCTGAAATGTCTACATTTGAGACTTTGAAGGGAAAACATACGGACACACACTCACACACAGACACATACACGACTTATGGAGAATGTAAAAAGTACAATTATTGAAAAATATATAGAAGTAAATTTACTAATTTATCAATTTACTAATTGATTAATTCTTATTCCAACGTAAATGTCTTATAAAGGGGAAACATATATATTACTATGACTTACTTCAGATCCATGCAAATTTGAAAGAATTGAATTTCCGTCACCATTTCCTTAAGGTTTCTGTTACTTCTAGCCCCCTCTCCCATCATGATACATGCAAGCTTGACTCCCACTCATAAAAGCAGACTTTAAGCAGACCCAGTATTTTCTGTGGGAATTGGTTCATTCAAAAGAAACAGTGTTTGAGTTAACAGTTATCATACTGAACTGAAGTCCTGCTTATACATAGTCTTTACAGGGACACCAGAAATGATAGAGACCTGTGGTGCTTAAATTTTCCAAAACAAAGTGGAAAACAGAAGCAGAATGATACCTAAAATTTTCCATTGCTGTAAGAAGTCTTGGTATTACTTTGCCAGACATAGAAAAATAACACATTTGTTATTTATGAAATAGTTGACATGTTCTGGTACCACTCAGGAATTACCCCTGAAGCCCCCAGGTGGGAGAGTCACTCTGACTCGGATAATGCCCCCTAGATCAGCATGCAGTAAAGTTTATCGTCTTAAACCATTGTTGCAAATGTAGGGAGTCAAGCAATGAGACATCCAGTGCCTTGTGTTTTTGCTTTTTTTTTTTTTAATCCTCATCTGAGGATATTTTTGCATTGATTTTTTAGAGAGAGTGGAAAGCAGGGAGGGAGGGAGGGAGAGAGAGAGAGAGAGAGAGAGAGAGATCAATGTGAGAAAGACACATTGATTGGTTGCCTCCCACACACACCCTGACAGGGGTGGGGATAGAGCCTGCAACCAAGGTATGTGCCCTTAACCTAAATTAAACCTGCGACCCTTTAGTATGGTCTGCGGGCCATCATTCTATCCACTGAGCCAAACCTGCCAGGGTGTCTTGTGGTTTTTGTATGAACAATTTTTTTTTTGTTTCTTGCTTTCAATACTTAATATTTATAAACTTAGTGACTACCTTCAAATTGGGAATAAGCATTTTGCTAAGATCCAATAATGGTGTAAATTTTAGAGTGCACAAATCTTTAAAGTGAAGGAAAGTATATACAATAAACTGTAGGTCTTTGGCATCTCATTGATGTTTAGTTTATATTAAACCAATGGTTTATATATATGTTATATATACTTACATATATTGTGTTTAACTCTTGAAGAAGTTTTTCTGTACATGAATATCCAGTATATGTTTTAAAGGATGTTTTAAATTGCAATAATTATTTTTAGCATAATATTTATAATTCCTTTTCCCTTACATGATTACATCAATTGCCTTGCTAGGTCAATTATTAGATAAAATTTAAAATTACACCTAGCCTGGCTGGTGTGGTTCAGTGGTTGAATTTTGACCCATGAACCAGGAGGCCATGCTTAGATTCCTGTTCAAGGCACATGCTCAAGTTGTGGCTGGATCTTGAGTGTATGGGGAGTGTTTCTCTCTTTCTCTCCCCCTCTCCTTCTTCTTTCTGAAATAAAGAAGTAAATAAAATAAAATTATGTCTATATTCACCTTAAAACAGATAATTATTACCTTATTTGGTATTTTGGGTAAATAAATTTAAACTAAAGTCTTCTGGGTGAATTTCCAAGGCTAAATGAGCCCATCAGTGATTGCTTAAAATCATACTTCAATAGTTATTAAAAGAATGAATGAATAAAGTCCTAATGTTCTTCCAAAATAACAGAACTTAGGCTTTTCTTATCATAAGTAACAATTTCTATAACACTGCACAATTGGGGAAGTATGACAATAAGTTTGCAATTCCTATCTACTTAACCGAACACAAGTGGATTCAATAATCAAAGCTAATTGTTATTAATACCCAGTTACCCAGTTCTCTGAGGAATCTTTCATTTTACCTTCTAAAATATTTTTACTACTTTGGTGAGAAGTGGCATTGATGGTCACCAAAAGTCTATTCTAATATGTAGCTGACTGAGAAACAGCTAATACTGGTTAAGAGCAACAAGGTAACTTCCTCTGGGGGAGGATCTCTATGACCAGTTAACTTCCTGATGCTCTCTCCCCAAGTAATCTGGGGGGAAAAAGTCTTAGAAAGTGTAGCTTAGAGCTTGTTATCTGAGCTTTATATCTAAGAAGAATGACTATGGAGATAGATGACTCTGCTCTGTATTCTTAGATAATACTCTTTTTCCCAGAAGTAATCTGGGAGAAGGAGAAGTTATCAGGACAACTATGATTTAGAAAATACAGAGGAATAAGTGCACTTTCTCTTGATGCTACGCCTTTGCATTTCTCTACAGTGGTAACTATTTTTCTCTGATTTTTTACTTTTGATGTTATAAGAAGTGACAGAACTACCTAGGTTACAGACTAGCAATTCATTATTAAGAAGTGCCCATAGCATAGATGAACTTTTGATCCCTCAGAGTTGGAGAAATGGGTTATGTGAATTGATGTCATGCTTAAGATTTGTTATTTAGCAGAGTGTCTGTGTTTCCCTGAGGGAAACCTCAGTGGTATTGTAGGGAGCAGCTCTAGGGTCAAGCCTCAGGCTGACCTGTGGCAGGTCCACAACCAAGTCCCAGCCTGGAGGGCAGAGCTCTCCTAACATAATTAAGCCTGACCTTGTAGCCCTTACTAATTCCTTCCTAAGTAGCTAATGGGCAGTGGTAGGTGCAGCAAGTGTTTCCAAAACAAGGACATTTGTATGCATGTTAATCTACCCTTCTTTTAATCAAATTATAAAATAAAGCATTGGCTTGCAGGCTGGGTCTTTTGTGTCATCATCCAGGCATGGGAGATCCATCGAGCCCCAGCTGTATGCTCTTGTCTATCTTTTCTTCAATCTTTCACTTCCCCTCCTCAGGTTCACCCTTGGCTGTGCTGGCGTGGCACATGGTAGTGTTTGCTAGGTCTGGTAAAGTTCTGGAGGGATAATAGATTAGCATATGTTGGGTTTTGACTATATTTGGCATGCATTTCTGAAATTTTCCTCCACATATTAGAAATTAGGAAATAGTTGTGTTCTATTAGACCTGGAAAATTAACAAGATTTACTAAATTAATAGTATCTGAGATGAAGAAAGCAAACTAGAGAAGTCATCAGACTAGTAGGTAATCAAAGAGTAAGAAAGTACCATAGGGTGTGAACAGATCTCAGCCTGGATAAGATCCTTCCTGGCAGAGTATTAATCAGAGGAGAATGTATGGTGTTCCCCCAGTGCTGGACAGGTTCATCATCCGAGTAGGGCAAAGCGTCTGAAACAATCTGCTAAAACCGTCTCCTAGAATCATTTGGGAGAAATAATAACAGCATAGCCTTTTCTATAACCATCCAGAATTCTGGTCCCTACTTGAACCTTCTAAGACTATCAATTTGTATGTCCTCATGTATGATCCACGTGTGCTTGATAATATGACCTATCCAAGTTTTTGTAATCAACTACTGGCTATGTCTATTTTTCTTAAGCACCTTTCACCTAGTTCCTACAAATAATGCTTAATGTTTATATTTGCTTTCTCAAACTCAAAGAACCTAGCAGATATCACACAACCTTGCTGACATTTTTGTGTCACTTCTTCCATTTTTCTCACAGTTATTATAGTTGGTGAACCAGGCTATTCTCTGCATTACTCAGAATCACACTAAGGACATTTATCAAAATGCTGCAAAATGCTGAAAATTAAAGATGAATAAATCATTATTTTACATTGCCCAAGTGGAGTTTTTATAGACACATCACAATTCCAGACATCTGGAAGGAGTAGGCACACCTTGAAACCCATGGAAGAGAATTATTTTTTAAAAATCCATGAAACATCAACAGTCAGTTTAGCTTCAAGGGAGAACATTTAGAAATATTATTTGTTTGTCCCCAACATTTAAATATATTTATGGTTGATAAAGTCATAATATATTCTTAAGGAAAACTAAAAGTATCTCCAGTTTTAGAAATTTAAAAGATAAAACCATATTCTTTGCCATCTGCCTTCATGTGTCTCACAAGTGATCCAGGTGTTTCTGGTTTCCACACCACTTCTCTTTGCATCTATTAAAATTCCAATTTTACTCTGAGAGAAAGAAAAATGATCCCACTTTTAGGATTATTTAGCTAGCTATGTGATGCTGAGGTAATTTTCAGATTTACATTCCTATCACTGCTTCTGTAAGCTCAATTATTTTAACAAGGCCTTTCCAATTTCCCCTAATGTTTCTGACAACTACTTTGAGCCCAGATTCAAATCAAAATTCATTTTTGAAATAACTTATATCTCCTAGACTTTTTGAAGCATTTAGCATTGTGTTTGTATGAAGTTCCTCTTTCTACATATGAAGTTTGGTATATAAATTTAAGGATTTTCTTTTTCTTACAGTGGGTTTATTAAACTATAAGCAAAGCCAGTAATGTAAATTTCAGGTTTACATTTTACAGGATCTTTTCAAATCATGTTGATATATTGGCTATTTTTTCTGGTTACCATGAAGAAAGGCTAACCAAACCTTAAAATGGTAAAGTTTCAGTTGTATAAGATAAATAAGTCCTACAAATCTGCTTTGCAACATAGTGTTATAGTTAATACCACAGTGTACACTTAACAATTTGTTAAGAGAGTAAATTTCATGTTAAGTGTTCTTACCAATATAAAAAGAAATATTCCTATTGGTCAAGCTTTTTGTTTGGCAAAGAAATGGTATAGCTTTGTTTTTGTGTTTTTTTTTTTTTTAATTTGTCTTTATTGTTCAGATTATTACAGTTGTTCCTCTTTTTTTCCCCTATAGCTCCCCTCCTCCCAATTCCCACCCCACCTTCTGTCCTTGCCCCCCCCACTGTCCTCATCCATAGGTGTACGATTATTGTCCATTC
Source organism: Murina feae (assembly GCA_004026665.1). Lineage (NCBI taxonomy): Eukaryota > Metazoa > Chordata > Mammalia > Chiroptera > Vespertilionidae > Murina > Murina feae. Next base: position 129 of record PVJC01012612.1, on the reverse strand, counting down.
TCTTCATGCACCCCCAACACCCTTAACCCCCCAAAATTGTCAGTCCACTCCCTTTCTATGCCTCTGATTCTATTCTCCAGTTTATTCTGTTCATCAGATTTTTTATTCACTTGATTCTTAGATTCACTT
>PVJC01012611.1:0-39398 GCA_004026665.1 Murina feae | reverse complement strand
GCAGGTAGACACACACAGGAGGACTGCTCTGAGCCTCAGATGCAGCTGGGGGCAGGTCCCCAGTGGTGACACACACACACACACACACACACACACAGAAGGCGCCTGGCAGACTGGGGCCATCATAGGACATCCACTGAGGGGTCCCAGACTGTGAGAGGGCACAGGCCGGGCTGAGGGACTCCCTCCACCCCGAGTGCACAAATTTTTGTGCACCGGGCCCCTAGTTAGTTAATAAGATCATATAGGTTTCAAGTATACATTTCTGTGAAGCATGATCTGTATATTGCCAAATATATGATAACTGAAGATGGTTTAACTTTGAGTAGTGGGCACACAATGCAGTTGATGGCTTTCACATAGTAAAATTTGCTTAATCTTTGCTAAGATATCATGGCATAGGGATAATTGCCCTCATTTCACACAACCATAAAACTTAAACTTTGAAATGTAATCAATGTGCTCAAGATTATATATATTTGACAGCCCAGCCAGTGTGGCTCAGCGGTTGAGCATCCACCCATACACCAAGGGGTCGTTGCTTCATTCACGGACAGGGAACATTCCTATGTTGCCAGCTAGATCTCCAGTAGTGGCATGCAGAAGGCAGCCGATTGGATGTTTTTCTCTCATAGATGTTTCTATCTCTCTCTCCTTTTCCCCTTTCTCTCTCTCTAAAACCAATACAAACATTAAAAAAAAAAAACCCACAAAAAAACAAACAAACCAGAAAACCTATTTTTTTGAGAGTCCAAAAGCCTGGGTGGTCTCACAGTTACAGCGACTCTTATTACAAGTATGGCGAGAAACAGGTGATAGCAGAATTGAAGTGTCTCTCCACATTCCATAAACAAAACATAATTATATCATCACAGTGTAACTTTTCGTTTTTCCTGCTCCACTTGATTTTATTGTATCATTAAGCGTTTTTGTTTAGAAATGAACTAGATAAATAAAAATTTGCTATAAAAGAAATTTCTACTTTCACACCCAAAGCATCTTATCTACTAGATACTGACACCAAAAAGATCTCCTTACGGGAAAGAATAATGGGGAAGGCAGAGAGGAGAGTCATTTCATGCTCAGAGCCCCTGGCAGCTTCAGAAATGTGAAACAATGGCTTCAAGTGTGAAATCATTCTTCCCATTCTTCAGTTGGATTTATTGGCCAAAACTCATGTGTCTAGTTGCATGAACACCAATTTCTCACAAATAAAATCTGTGTAGACATTTACAATTTTTTTATGCAGCGTAGAAATATTATCACATTCTTGTACTAGCACTTAGCACACACATAGACCTTTTGTCAAGAAAAACTCATTTTTCTGCATTACATCAGCATAAGATTGATTCCTGTTTGGATTGAATACCAGTACCTTAACTTTTCTTTTCAATTTATAACCTACAAAGTGTTTTTATGTATACTGTCTTGCTTGGATTTTTATAAGCGATAATTTCATTTTACAGAAAAAGGCAGTGAGCTTCAGTGTTGTTTAATGTGGTGCCAGAAATTTGTCTATAGTGGCAGAACTTATGAGTTTTAGAAGTAAAATATTTAATCAAGATTTTTTTTTTGGACTTCAAGTCCAGAGTTCTTTCCACCCTGTAATGCTAAATCAGTTTAGTGATGGCATGATCTTTAATGAGATTTTTCTGATAGTAGTTTGTTCAGTCAGTGGAAGTTATTATTCATTCACTCTTGGATTTTTCAGCAAAATGTTCAGATTTTCATATGCCAGGTTTCGTGTTAAGCAGAGTAGATGCAACAAAAGAGGAAGTGAACAATTGGGGAAAAATAAATTAGCGGGAAATGAAAAGGTTTCTGCAGAGGAAACTACCTTTTGTAGCCAATGCAGATGAATAGTTTACAAGTAAAGATGTAAGGAATGATTTATATGAGTCAGTGTAGCACTTAGAACCTGACTCTCGTGGCAGAAAATGTTTCATATTATTTTCTAAAAGGAGAATAAAGCCTTTAACTCAAGAAAAAAGGATGACTCACTATGGTAAAGCAGAACTGACAGGGGTAAGGAGAGTCTTGACTACTTGGCCTTTGTCTTTTAACTCGACCTTTCATTTGGCCACCTGCTAAAACTCTCACAGGAATACTTACTTGCCATCAGCCCTGGAGGTCTGATGTGTTTCTGTATCTTGCTTTACTATTCTTACTGGTGAGGGGTCAGATCAGTCAGGTTTTGATAGGAGTTAGTCATGTGGGAGGAAGAAGAATAACCAGTTTGAATTTTGATTCTTCTCTTAACTTGCTGAACTTGGTTGGTAATGGCCACGTTCATACAATCAATGTAAGAAAATCATGATTAATACAAGGTGTTGCATTCAATATGTGTCATTGGGGGAAAATGCTGATTTTTGAAGATTAGTTACAAATAACTAGAGGAAAACAAGATCAATATAGAAGTTAGTGATGCATTTCAACCCTGATTTAGTCCTAAATTTTCACTTATCTGCTTAAGCTACTTTCAGTCTTTATGTTCTTGACATACTCACCTATGCCCCGTATAATCAAGATCTTTCTTAAATGACTTTATCTTCCCAAACTAGCCTCCCAACCATATTTTCCCCTGAGGGTTCTCAGATGGTGTAAATCCCACCCTCTTCAGAGTCTTCAATATTACATTTCTTAGTACTCTTTCTGTCTCTATGACCTCTCACTTAGTGAGCACATATTATATTCCTAACACATGGCTACATCCTTCATATTCATTTTTCAACAGTCTGGATGGACTTGGAAAACATTGTGCTAAATGAAACAAGCCAGTCACAGAAAGACAAATACCATATGATTTCAAACATATGTGGAATTTAAAGAACAAACTGAACTGCCAAGCAAAACAGACAGACTCATCAATAGAGAGCAGGCAGACAGCTCTGGTGTGTGTGTGTGAGTGTGAGTGTGCATGTGTGTGTGAGTGTGTGTGAATGTGTGTGTGCATGTGTAGGGAGGGAGAACTCATGGACATGGACAACAGTGTGGCGATTATGGGGGTGGAAGGGATGAGTGGAGGCGGAAGAGGGGGATAAATGGAGATGGGAAAGATTTTTTTAAATGGATGTAGTCTTCTCAATACCTCTTTGAAGTAAATCAGATCAGGTAAAGATACTAAAACTTTTATTGGCCTAATAGCCAATAAATTATAGAGTTGAGATTAAAGTTCTATGTAGTGAACCTGCTACACAATTTCTGGGCCATGACCATTAAAGAGAAAATACTCTACTATATGGCTTCCTTCCTTGCTACTGTCCAGAATTTGGTTATGAGGGAGGAGGTCATAAAACCACCTTGGACCTCAAGATCAAAGCTGCATGTTTAGAATGCAGAGCAATAAATCAAAAGACGACTGCCTGCTCAGCACCAACAAGTTGCCAGGTAAGCACCCACCCAAACTTACGAACACTTTATTTTGTAGTCTTCTTTTTGTTTATTTTTTTGTTTTGTTATTGTTTAGTTTTTATTATCCTTTTTATTACATGTATTGGGGTGACATTGGTTATATAGGTTTCAAGTGGACAATTCTATGTTACATCATCTGTATATTGCATTGTGTGCCCACCAACCGCAATCAAATCTTTTGTCACCATATATTTGACTCCCTTTATCCTTTACCAGCTCCCACTCCTTGACTCTGCTAACTGCCATACTGCTCTGTGTGTCTATGAATGATTGTTTTTGTTTGCTCATTGCTGCTTTCACTTTCATATCCCATATATGAATTAAGTCATATGGTTAGCTTTTTGTCTGACATTTCACTTACCATGATATTCTCAAGATCCATCCATGTTGTTGCAAATGGCAGTATTTCATCTTCTCTTATGGCTGAGTAATATATGTATATGTATATATCACATCTTCTTCATCCAATCTATTGAAGGACACTTTGGTTGTCCTTGGCCACTGAATAATGCTGAAATGAGCATAAAGGTGCATACCTTTGGAAATAAATGTTTTCAAATTTTCAGGTAGATACCCAGAAGAGGGGTTTCTGGATCATATGTTAACTCTATTCTTAATTTTTTTTTGAGGAGCCTTACACTTTTATCATAGCAACTGTACCAGTTTACATTCAATTTTGGGGTCTTTTATATCAGCCTAACTTCTATCCAGACAATCAGAATAAACAGTACAAAGGAGAAATCTTTTAATAATAACTTTTGGGGGATTAAAGAAACAGTTTGAGCAGGTTTTGATAATTTATGCTAGAAGAGAAGAAATTCAGGCTTGGGAACATTAATAGCAACCAAGAATAATGGCCTTTAGGAGAGCATTGACAGTTTCACTACGGATAGGTGAGTGAGGGTTTAGGGAGAAATTTGAAACATGCAGAACAATTATGATCCAAAGAATGAGAGAAGGTGTAGAATATTAAGAGGCTCAGGACAATTTGCCTCGTAAAAGTAGAAGGAACTGGAGATAGTCAGAATGCAGTTTCAGAAATGGGGTTAGGTATGAAGAATCTGAAAAAAAATTCTATAAGGTTCTTTTTTTTTCTGGATCTGTTACATTGTTTCTGAGTCTGTCACAAATATAATTTATTTTTGTTCTATTTAGATATTGTGTTTTTAATGAATATGCCAAATAATTATCTCCCTTTTCTTGCTGGTTAATACTTTGGTTAGCTATTTCCTTTTTACATAAATATTAACACTGCCTTGCTTTCAATAGCTATAACTATTATAGTTTTAAAGAAACTAACTTTTCAAAATTAAGTATTTTATTGCCTTCAAAATGCACTATCTTAATTTAAATTGATTATATTTAAGGAGATTTATTATCATTTTGAAATATTAAATAAAAACTATTAAAAACAAAACATCCATATTTAATTTTCTATAACCAGTATGAATCATAGACTGAATTCTAATTTATGACTTTTCTAGACCTATATCAGTTATGATCCAATACCATTAAAATTCATTCAAGAATCAAAAACATGGTTGGAGTCTAAGCCATAAAATTCCTTAAAACCTCTTTGTGGAGAAAGGGCAGTCATGCAAAGCTAAAAAGAGATTGACTTTTTGTAATAGATCATCGATCATACTGAAGGGGTCTGGGTAAACTGGGTATTCCCTTAAGGGAAAGAATTCACTCATTATTGGAAATTCAGATAATAAAATATTGCTCTGAAAGATTTCTGTTGTAATTTGCTGTTTCCTTTACAGTTTAAATAAAACACATATCAAATGCAGCAACTTTCAAGTACTTTGGTTCTGCAGTTATTTAAAGGATGATGAGATATTACTATAAATATAATAATCTGGAGAGGCAAATATGGTAGAATCCATACTTTAATTAAAATTACTACTTTCCACTTGTTTTATTCCTTTGCTTTCTTTTTGCCTTCAAATGTTCAGAAGAGAGCAATTCCAATAAAATTCTTGAAACCTCATTCAATTTAATCACAAGTCATTTCGAAGGATGGATGCAAGCTGTAGCCTGGCTATAGGGGGAAATATCCTTCTGGTACAGGATTGTAGGGTGTTAAATTATACGTTCCAAAAATGGCTGCATCCATATATAGCCCATCCCACATCCATTTCTTTCAATGCAGCCTAGATGCTCCTCTATTGGGACACAGAGTGTGTGTTCCCTCCCCTTGAATGTGGACAGACCTTTGTAGCTTCCTCAACCAATAGAATGCAGCAGAAGTGATGCTGCATGACTTTGAGGGCTAGAGCTTACCTGGCTGCTAACTCATTTGCTCTCTTTTTTGGGACACTTGCTACCATGCCATTAAGAAGCACAGGTCACATAAGGAAATAACACGTGGACGTTCTGGCTTTTAGCACCAGTTAGTTCTTCAGCTGAAAGCCAGCATCAACTACTGTACATGTGAGTGGATTGAAAACTTTGGGTGATAGCAGTCCCCAGACTGAGTCTGTCAGCTAATGCCCTGGAAATCACGCTTTGCCCAACTTCACATCTGACCTAAAGAAATTATGAGAGATAACTACTAATTATTGTTATTGGAAACAATCTAAATATGATGGTAATTGATAAGTAATAACAACTAAATAATACATGTTGTAACTGTGCACCCATGGTTATGAATAAGTTCTGAGGACCCTTTGATTTACCTGCTGGCTTTAGAATGACACTGATGACTCTGTTGAGATACCACTCCAACAATGACTTTTTAAAAAGCTACAGCTTCTTGAACAACTTAACAAGCAAAGAAATCAAACAATCTAATCCTTAGATTGCTAGGAACTCATGCCAAAGTTACTGAGCCTAAAGTGACTTTGAGTTTATTAGTATGAAGAGATACAGTGAATGTTTTTGGAAACACATCAGCTATCATCTTATTTTCAACACGAGATTTTTTTTTTCAGTTGATTAATTTCACTGAAGACTTCATCTGATCATTTAGTTTGATGTATTTATAGGTATTAGCTTCCAAAAGTCTCTTTTAGAAATACGTAATTATATTGAAGAAATTTGTTTTTCTCTAATTAGTTTTCTAGTCGTTTTTAAAATGTGAGCAAGTCCGTCTCGTTTTGAAATGAAGTCAATCTTGCTGCAGGTACCAGATGGACAGAAGTGGTAGGTGCGGTTCTGTTTTTAGTTCTGGGAGCAGATGAAGCTCCAGGGGTATGAATCATTCTCCTCCACGCCGTCCTGTCGCTGAACATCCTGTGCAACTGTTCTGCTCTGGGGATCACCTGACAGTTGTCTTTCCATTGGGTCTTCAGGAATAAGCATTGATTTTAGTATTTAAGGACTTCTGATTCCCCAGGAATTGCAGTTAGGGCCTCATTTTATTTTCATACGTGTTTATGTTCTGAAGGGCACGGAGGAAATGATGTATTTCCTTACATGCAATTTTTAAAAATTATTTTTATCTACTTTAGGGAGGAAGGAAAAAGGGGAGAGAGAGAGATAGAAACATCAATGATGATAGAGGATCATTGATTGGCTGCCTCCTGCACATCCCCCACTGGGGACTGAGCCCACAACCCGGGCCTGTGCCCTGACCGAAAATCAAACCGTGACATCCTGGTTCATAGGTCAGTGCTCAACCACTGCACCACACCTGCCAGGCCCTTGTATGCAATTTTTTAAACCCAATTGTGAAGGGGGGATTTGAGTTAAGGAGTCTCTTGTCTCATTGATCTATTGACCTCATTTCCTTTAGCATAGGACATGGAACATGCATGTGTTTTCTGATAAGGTATATATGTTTTATTTCACTGCATATTAAAGATTTTTTTAAAGTAGGAATATATTTTCAGTGGCATGGAGTACTATCATTACTGTGGCTAATCAAGTTTTCCAATTTTTAAATTCAAATTTCAGCATTTAATACACTTAATACATACAAATTCTCCCAATTAACACGTCAGTGCCATTACAGCATTTAATAGACTGATGTTTGATTAGGCCCTATAAGCCCTCTGTGGAAGGTGCTTTAGTGTTCCAACAAGATCCCGTTCTCTTGCCACTTGGAAAGGCAACGTTGCTCTGTTGTGTGCTTTCTCTTGCGTTTATGGCTCATTTTGTCTCTGGTTTGGCATGCTGGAAGCGCAGAAGAATGAATGGCTCCAGGAGCAGCCCTCGACCAATGACTGACAAGCATTGATATACAGCATTATCCTTTCTTCCTTGCTCCTTGGAGAGGTTAACACTGAGGTTATATGTTTTACATGGGCTCCAATGTGTCATTGTAAAGATTAAGCTTCAGTTGCCTGCAGTGGCTGCTGGCTGGGTGAGGCAGCCCTTCATTGGTTGTTTTTCCTTCCTTGCTTCACATTCCCATTCTCCAATGCGTATTTCTTTCCAGGCCCATTGCCTCCTCTGCTGCCTAGGGAGAAATGCTTCTATCTTCCCCTCTCCCAACACACCTCAGTAGACTCATGCTGTTGAGTGTTTGTTTGGAGAGGCATGGTGGTGTCTTCATATACATTCAGCTCTGTTGCATCTCTTCTCATCTCAGGTCCTGCCCTTCCTTGGAAACTTGTCTGGACGGAAGCCATAGGAACCATTAGGTTTTTTAAAAGTGTGTATGTGTGTGTGGAAGGGTATAGGAGTACCAGGCAGTAGAATAAGTTTTCCCTTTAAAGTTTATATAAATGTTTGGGAGTCACGGTGAAGAATGCACTGATGAATAAAATCACTCCTAAATATTTAGCTCTGCCTCCATGTGGATGGCCAATTCTGTAGTGTGGCACTCAGACCTCTATTAACAAAGTTGATACTGACCAGTTCCCCAGGGGGACAATCTAAATGGTGCCAAAGCATCACATGGGTGCAAAAATAAGGTCGCAATAATTTTATTTAGGGTGAACCAGGTGAGTAGAATGTATACTTGTAGGAATAAGGTGTTTTAAGTTTAAGGGAGGTGAGACAACCAAGGGAGCTCGTCAAATACCAATAGGAAATGTGTTAGAAAAAACATCCAGTCCTCCTCCAGTGTGTCTCCTTCAGTCTCACACACGACTACCACACTTACAATACTTCTGACACTTGTAGTCACTAAATTTGGAGGAGTTTTTCTCTCACCAAGTAATTTCCTGCAATACCAGCAGAGTGTCCTCAATTTAACTCAATATCTACCTAAAGATAGTGTCAGATCCCACAGGTTAAGGGGTGTTGGAGCCCCTTACACGTCCAGCGTGGTTCAGGGTTCCTGTTCAGGGTTCGAGTTCTGAAGGAGGCTGCACACAAAATGAAGAGAGAGACTAGAAGAGAATCAATTTGGAAACTGGGGAGCCAGGCGTGGAGCCTTCCTCTACCAGGGTAGACTGCCCACCAATGCCTGGGTCTCCCAGCCTTTTATTGAGTCTCTGAGAAAACAACCATATCCTTAGGTAGCAAATTCCAAGCAAGAATTTACATGTAATTAACACGTGTGGATTTGCTGTAATTAACAATGTTTCAACTTAAACAATGGGTGCATAGCTCTGATCTTTCAGAGCAACCAAGGTAAGTTAAAAACAATCAGTTTCCAGCATCAAAACAATCAGTTTCCAGCAAGGGTCCATCTCACAAGACTGCCCTTACTCTGCTTCAGATGTTGAATGCAAGTCCAGGTCCTCAGCTGTGCTTATGACCTATCTATCCACTGTAAACCTCTTCAGGTTGAATTAATTTGCTAGAGTGGCTCACAGAACATGGGAATACAGTTGCTTATGCTTACCAGTTTATTAAAGAACATGATCAAGGATACAAATGAACAGCCAGATGAGCTAAAAAGATGAGGCCTGGGAGGGTTCTGAGTGCAGGAGCTCTGCCCCTGGAGGTGGTATGTCACCCCCCAGGGTGGAAACATTCAGCAACCAGGAAGCTCTCTTACTCACACTACTGGGGATTTATGGAGGTGCTCTTACACTGGCATGATTCCTTGTTAACTCCATGTGTAGCTCCTTTTCCCTTTCATGAGAACCTTGAGGATGGGGAAAAGGCTGACAATTCCAAGCTTCTACTCATACATTGGTCTTCCTGGTGATCAGATTCCATACAGGAGCCCACCCAGAGTTGCCTCATTATAACAACAGATGTTCCTAGTGCTTTTACCACTTGGAGATTTTCAAGGTTTGTAAAGGGCTTGTGTCAGAAACCTGGGGCAGAGACACATAATTTTTCCCATTATTTTATACTAGGGGCCGAGTGCACAAAAATTTGTGCACTTGGGGGGTACCTCAGCCTGGCCCGTGCCCTCTCACAGTCTGGGACCCCTCAGGGGATGTCCACCTGCTACTGTACTTGGCCAGCCTGGGTGAGGGGCTGATGGCTGTTTACAGGCTGGCCAAGCCCCCCAGTGTGGACCCTTATCCCATTGGGGTGTGGCAAGCCTGGGTGATGGGTTGAGAGCTGTTTTCAGACTGGCCATAGCCCCTTCAGGTTTTGGGTCCCTACTGGAGTGCCTGGGCAGCCTGGGTGATGGGCTGAAGGCTGTTTTCAGGCTGCCACAGTCCCTTCAGGGTTAGAGTCCCTACTGGGGTACCTGGCCATCCTGGGTGAAGGGCTGAGGGCCATTTTCAGGCTTTCAGGCTGCCCACAGCTCCCATTGACCCAAGGTCCCATCGAGGCTGGCTGGAATCAGGTTTCAGGGGTTTATTTATCTTCTATAATTGAAACACTGTTGCTTTGAGCTGAAGCCTAGGCAGGTAAGGAAGCCTCCTGTTTGTTTCAGCTTCGTGGCTTCTATAATTGAGACATTATTACTGTGAGCAGAAGCTCAGCCAGCCTAGGCAGGCAGTTGCAAAGGAAGCCTGCTGTTTACTCTAGCTCCCTGGCTGCCAGCTGCCATCTTGGCTGGGTTAATTTGCATATAGCCACTCTGATTGGCTTGTGGGTGTGGTTTGGCTGGTGGGCGTGGCTTAGGCATCCCAGAGAAATGGTTAATTTACATATTACTCTTTTATTAGATTAGATGTTTTATATCTTTCAGATGCTGAACTGCCTTCTAAGGTACATGGGTCTAGCTTTGCTTAGAGGGGGCATGTGAACTTGGACCTGAATCAAGATATTGAGGACAACAAGGGAGATGTAAGCACTCCAACTAATACCTTTTTCTCACAAAGTACCTGGCCTTTCTTCTTAGTAAATGTTAATAAAAAAAATTTTGAAAATAACACTTATAAGACATGTCAAATTATTAGCCTTTTCCAAGTATCCATTTCTCAGCCTGGTTTGGTTTGTTGTTTTCTGATAATACATTCTATTCTTGAATATACTACTGTTGACTTCACTTCTTGAGGTCACCATAAATTATTAATAGAAGTAGATGAGACATAAATTATAAATTAATAAGAGTATCAACATTATTTCTCATATTTGTTTTACAGAAAATAGAATATCATTAAAGTAAATCCATCAACTCTGCTGTCATCAAGACATCCAGAAGTCCCCATGCTGTAATTAAAATTTGAAATTACTGGAAGTATTAGCAAGTTAAAAATCTCTAGAAAATATGATTAGTTTCTTCATTTTTCTGATGGTTCTGGAAGTTCCCTTAAAATACATAAATATAGATACTTTTAACAGGGTTTTAAAATATACTTATGCTTTTTATGGGCTGAAGTATGAAATATAATTGAAATCCAGAGCAAAATATGGTTGAAATAGTATTTGTTTTTCTTTGGGAGCTGAAGAGCTTGTGAGTTTGGAATTGTAGCAGTTATGGTTGTAAAAAAAGCAGTTATGGTTGTAACAAATAAAATAGTTAACCAGCTCCCTTCTGATATGTGACTGGGAATTACTAATTAACAGTCCGATGTCAAAGAGCTTGTGATTATCTAGTCTATGACCTAGTATTCAGATCAAAGCCAATAAAGATGATTCTGATTATTATCACCAACTCCAATGATAAGAATCTGTTGATGGAAGCTATAAAAAAACACTGTGGCAAACATCTAATATTACATGTACTCTGTCAGTACTTCTGGTGAAGTATCTAAATGCATGATAGTGGTCATAAGTTTGTTTTTTTTTTCAGTATCTAACTAGTGCTAGAGTGACCCACTTGCTATGTTCATGTTTGATGCAGCATTTTTGATATTTCATCTATTATTTTGCTCCACTTTTTTAAAGCCTTTGGTCCTTGTTTATTCTTTCCCATGTAATTTTATTTCTTTTTCATTAAAATTGACTTTAAAAAAAAGACCATTAAGATACACTCAGAGGCTGTCAATTAGTAGGCCCAGAGAGTTCCTGAAATGATAATATTTGATTTAGCACATGAGCTTGTTGAAGTTATCTGCACGGCAGAGATGGCAGTATTTTGTTTCCAAGCCCCACTTCCATATGCAAGAAGTAACAGAGCATGTCTTTGCTCCTTTTGTCTTCCTCAGAAGAGCAACCAAGCAGCATAATCAATTCTATCAGCCTGTGTATTTCACCTGGTGTTTACTTTGGCCATTGCTTTGAGAGTTGCCTTTTTTTTTTACCTTTTTAAAATCTATTTGCCTTTTCTTCTTTATCTTATCTTAACTAATAAAAGCGTAATATTGAAATTAACTGTTTCCCCGGGGCAGGGTAAACCATGCCCACCAGCCAATCAGAGTGGCTGCATGCAAATTGACCTAGCCAAGATGGTGGCTGGCAGTCACGGAGACAGCAGGGGCTCAGGGGGCCTGGCACAGCCAGGTGCAGCGCAGGCCGTTGGAGTCGGCTGGGGAGGCAGTGTGGAAGACAGGACCAGGGGGCACGGTGAGCCAAAGGCATCGGGACACCCCCCCAGCCAACGACCTGGCCGGGCCTTGGCTGGGGCGGTCATTGTGAAAGACTGGAAGAGGAGGAGGCCCAGTGGTGGCCCCTGCTGGGGAGGTGGCTATAGACCACGGAACCAAGGGGCGTAGGAAGGCAGAGGCATCAGGGACCCCCAGCCACCACCTGGGCCAAGCCTAGGCTGGGGTAGTGGCTGCGGAAGAGGGGATGAAGGGGCGCAGAGAGCAGAGGCATTGGGAGCCCCCCAGCCACCACCCCGGCCAGGCCTAGGCTGCGGCAGTGACTGCGGAAGATGGGAGGAAGGGGCGCGGAGAACAGAGGCATTGGGGATCCCCAGCCAGCACCTAGGCCGGGCCTGGCGGAAGACAGGACAAGGGGGCGTGGTGAGCCAGAAGTATCAGCGACCCTCCAGCCACCTTCCCAGGCCTAGGCTTCGGCAGTGACTGCGGAAGATGGGAGGAGGGGGTGCGGTGAGCAGAGGCATGGGGACCCCCAGCCAGCGCCTAGGCTGGGCCTTGGCTGGGGTGGTGGTTGTGGAAAACAGGATGAGGGGGCGCAGTGGTGGCCGGGCCTAGGCTGGGGCAGTGGCTGCAGACCACGGAATCAGGGGGCGTGGGGATGCAGAGGCATCAGGGACCCCCCCAGCCACTGCCTGGGCCTGGCTTTGGCCTGGGCAGCAGCTGCAGATGACGGGAACAGGGGACCAGAGAGCCAGAGGTATCGGGGAGCCCCCAGGCACTGCCCTGGTAAGCCTCAGCTGGGGCAGTGGCTGGGGAAGACAGAACGAGGGGGCTGGCGAGCCAGAGGCATCAGGGACCCCCCAGCCACCAGGACCAGTGGGCATGGTGAGCCAGAGGCTTGGGGACACTCTAGCCACTGCCTGGGCCAGCCTCCGCTGGGTAGGGGCTGCCGATGATGGGACCAGGGGGCATGGCAAACCAGAACCAATGGGGAGCCTCCAACTGCCCTCGGCCAGGGTGGTGGCTGAGGAGGAGGGGACGGGGGGGCACGAGCCAGCCATCGGGGACCCCACAGGAACCACCCAGCAGGGCCTGCTTGCCCATCCCTATGGTGTGGAGCAGACAGGCCTGGCAGAGAGCAGAGAACCACATGGAATGGGCCCAAGCCATCAGTAGCACATTTCTTGAGGGCCCCCAAATTGGATAGGGTGCAGGTCCGGCTGAGGGACCTCCCAGTCTGCCTTCCCCCTCCCCCACCTAGCCGTGCATGAATTTCGTGCACCGGGCAACTAGTAAGGAAATAAGATTATTTTAGTGCAAGGTCATGGTACATTCATTACACACTCATCATATATTTTTTTTCTCGGCATGCACAAAGCAATTTTAGTAATTCCAAATTACTAAAACAGTGTCAGGCTTTGGATATACAAAGAGTAATCCCTATATCAGGTGCCGAGGGAATCGGAGCTCTGCAGATGGCTTTGACTCAGTAGCTTTGCTGGGCACTCACTCACATAGTTTATTGTACCTAGGAGAAATCAAGCATTCAATTGACATCTTTTATACTATGAAAATAAAAATCCAGGCGGTATGCATTAGGTCTTCGATGGATTAAAATAACATAACTCTGTCGCTTTACAGAATTCAAAGGCAAAATTAATTCTCAGATTTTCACAGATGACCAAGTTGACTTTGTCCTTTAGGGTTGCTGCGTACGTTTCCAAGCCACTCAGTGAACAAGACCAGGATACCATTTCTGTGTGTTAAAGATCACATTAGGGAACTTCAGGCCTTTTCTTTACGTTGCTGTTTTTTAGCAGTCAACTCCAGCCACCTGGAGGAATGGCTACTACTTTGCCATTGCTTCTTTTGAAGTGACATTTGCTCAATAAATTTTTGTCTAGGCAATAATTGAAAAAAAGTCAAAATGAAGAAGTAAATGTCATATTCCCACAATGCAATATAAATGGAATTCATAAAGGCTCACTGACTCACAAGACAGGTTAGTTAAAGCCTTCACATGGCACGTGGAAGTTAGCACAGAATTTGCTTGACCAGTTATTTTCATGAGTGCATGGAGAGCCGACACTGTAATCTGGTGTCAAATATAATTTACGTTATTGTTACTTACTTTCTTTCAGGTCATTTTATTTCTTTCCCATTGCCAGACAGTAATGTTTTGAGGACTGGGTTTTAATATTAAAAAGTCAAGCATTGCTAAAAGGCAACACAACCCCTGTCTCATAGGAGTTGCTCTACCTATACTAGGAATGGTATGTAGGATCCTCAACATAAATGAGGAAAAAGCAGCTAGAGCTGTTAAGGACACCACATTGTGGACTTGGAAAATCACATTGTCTATTAAGTATGATCATATTGGTTTATCATCCCTACATGTTCCTTGGAACTCTTGCAGAATGGACCCTGATATTTGGAATTAACTTTTCCTGCTTTCTTTGAACTAAGGGACAAACAACAATAAACATCATTTAGTTGTTGAAGAGGTTGGGGCCCTCTTGTACCTCTGGGCTAGCAGAATAGCAGTTTAAACTCCAGCTTCTGGGGCGGATTAGCTATCCCCCCTGTGTTGCCTAGAAATCCTCCCCAAAGGCCAAAGGAGGCAAGAGCCTGAAGAGGAGGGGCAGGCCTCTTCTTATTATTATCATACTTTTATTGATTTCAGAGAGGCAGAAAGAGATAGAAACATCAATGAAGAGAGAGAATCATTGATTGGCTGTCTCCTGCACACTCCCACTGGGGATCATGTGCCCCTGACCAGAAATGAACCCAGGACCCTTCCGTCCACAAGCCAATGCTCTATCCACTGAGTAAACCAGCTAGGGCAACGGGGGTGGGCCTCTTGAACCTTCTTATTGTGGCCTGCTTGACTGCACACTGTAGCAGAAGCATTACTGCTTCTTTATTCTGCTAAAATGGACAAATGACATGAAAACAATATTGAATTTTTTTAAAGAAGTTGAGAGATTTTCGTTTGTTTCAACAAAAAATTATTTTCAATCCTCGTAAAAGATAATGCAAGAGCTTATTTCATTACAACCAAAATGTCTAATTTTAAATCTTGAAAGTGGATTAACTTCTAAGTTATCCATACAGGTATACAGAGATATATAAAGATACATATGATACAGAATCACAGAATATATATATATATATATATATATATATATATATATATATACATATATATATATATATATACACACACACACATATACACACACTAGAGGCCTGATGCACAAAATCTGTGCAAGAGCAGGCCTTGCTTTCCCTGGCTGCCAATGGACATTTAGTCTAATTAGCATATTATGCTTTTATTATCATAGATATTACATGTAATAGCTATGACACAGAAGAAAAACTATACATATTTCTTTGTGTCAGAGACTTCAGGTTTCTTACCACCGTGCCTTTTCTTAGCGTATTTTTACTTTAGCACATGGTCATGCAAAATGAAGATACCTTGCATGCACAAGCAGAGCAATCAAGTTGGTGCCGCTGCTGGGATTGAAACCAGTGGTCCTTCCAGCCAAGGACTCTCCAAGAGAGCAGAGCGCCTTTCAGAGGAAGGATAAAGACACTTTTGTCTTTCTTAGGCCATTCCTATTTCGCATATTTCTGTTACTTCTGACTGGACACAGTCTTACTATTAAAGTGGTGGGATCATCACAAAACAATTGGGAGTCTGGTAAAGTATTTTAGATCTGTTCAGAAGTTCAAGTCTGATTCTTGCCTCTGCCTCTTGCCAAGTATGTATCTTTGAGCAACTCACTTCGTCTTAGTTGTTTCATTTGTAAAATGAGGAGGTACTTCCTGCTTGACTAGGGAATAAATGAGATATTGAAATATGTGGGATGAGCAAACCTGTTACCATAAAATGATCACACATAACCTAACACGCAAGTGAATACCTGAGACATCAACCACATATTTAATAAGGAAAAAGAAACACTATCTTTTGCATTTTATCTGAACATTTTCAGTAAGTTGACTTCAGAATCTTTTTAGTAAGATAAAGTTAGTGTATCTTCTACTTTATTAAAATCTTTCTTTAGGTAGAATCTCAGTATCTCTCAGGACCTCGGTATTAATATGACTTTCTTTGCACATTTAACTTTACTTTGCACTCAGCTAACCACCACTCTGACTTAATCACTATTTGCTAACATAAAACTTTATAGATTTATTTAAGGTTACAATGGGGAAAAGGCAAGAAGTTCATTTTTGTCACTATATCACACTGGGAAAATTACTACAAGAGCAATGATTTCATTACTTGTAATACAAACTTAACGATAGTTCTGAGGCAATATTTGATAGTAACTTCAGAGTATTTGTTAAATAAATCTATATAAGAATCATATAAAGCTTCCTTAAAATATTCAGAAAATACATAATTTGCTTAAGATATCTAAAAGGAGCTCCATAATAATCAAATAAAAAACATACAAAAATATGGGTTACACACACAGATGCTTATTGCAATCCTGACTTTCTCACAATACCGAGCCTCTAAATCCCACAAGTTGCTACTATTTTTTATAACATATGTATAACATATTGTTTAAAATATGTTTCAATAAAGTTTATATGTTTAATAAATCTTTAAGAACAAAGAGCTTACATTTTCATTGTTTGTTGAATGGACCTTTATTTCTAAGAAAACATTAGAACTGAAACTTCAAAAGTACATTGTCCTCCCCAAATGAAAAATAACATAAAAATCACTTTCTATCATTTGGCAAAATTATACCTTGGACACAATATACAACCTAACAGCATAATATACAACATTTTTATGTTACCTTAAGTTGCAAAAAAATCCATATTACTTGAGAAGTAATATAAAAAATATCCTAAACTAAATTATCTCATAAGAGGTATGACTAATATTGAGAAGATAGTAGAAGAATTATAAATTTAATATTTCTAAAGCACTATAAGTCAGAAAACAAATGTTCCATGTACTACACACCACAAACTATTATTTTTCACATATTAAACTGTCATTGCTTAGTACCAATAGCTCTTAGCCAAGAAGAATTAAAAGTCCTATTTAAATTGTAATCCATAATTATCACCATCTGTTAGTTTGTGGTTTAAACATAACAAAGCCTCACGCAAGTTAGAGAGGACAAAAAATTCTGGGGATTTTAGATATCATGTTTTTCCTAGCAAAGGATTTGCTTTGGTTAGGTATTCCCAATGTTACCTAGGACCCTGAACACTGTTATGAAAAATCTCTATTCTCTTCAAAATATAGATACTGTCACTTTCTATAATCTCTACATGGAAACACAATTAGGAAGCCTCAACCCTGACCATAAAATAGTGTCGAGGGACACTTCTTGCCCACCTAACCTACCCTCCTTTTAGTTTTCCTTTTCCACAAACCTTCTCTGTTTTGTCTGATTTTGATACCACCTCGTTTTAATTCATTTAACTAGTTTCTGTCCAACCCATTTTCTTATTTTTTTCTTTTCAAAAATATTTATCATTTCCTAGTGACCAAATCACATATTTCTTCTGATATCTTATCCTTTTTGATTAATCTGTTGTGTATTGGATTGGTAGCTAGCTCTTCTTTCTTGTTAATATGTTTTATTAGGACATTTATTCACTTCCTCTCCATGTACCCATTAGAGTTTCCTCCAAGTAGGCAGGGTGCTTAAAGGGAGCAATAACCTTCGAGCATCAGGCCAGGCATGGACTTCCTTGTTATTCTGGGTTTATGTCTGCATCTATGCTAATCAGATTTCCATTTACTTGTCAGGTAAGTATTTATGGAACACTCATTATGTGCCAAAGCACCCAGTGCTAGAGACACAGTGATGAAAAGGACTTTAAGGACTCAATCATTAATTCATCCATTCATTCAAAAATATAATTTATAAAATACACATTA
The DNA here is from genome assembly GCA_004026665.1 of Murina feae. Taxonomy (NCBI): domain Eukaryota; kingdom Metazoa; phylum Chordata; class Mammalia; order Chiroptera; family Vespertilionidae; genus Murina; species Murina feae. The sequence continues at coordinate 21,332 of PVJC01012611.1, read as the reverse complement.
TATGATAGGCACTAGTTTAGGCACTGTTAATATAGCAGTAAAGAAAAAAATATTCTTCCCTCATAAAGTTTATATTCTCTGGGAAAAAGATACCATAAAATAAATGAGCAATATAATATGAGAGAAAGTTATAACAGCTATGAAGAATATCAAATTAAGATAAGGTTATGAGGGTGAGAGACAAAGATGCTATTTTTAGATGGGATAATTAAGGAAAGCCTTGTTAAAAGAGGTGTTTTGTGAGAATTTTATGGAAGTAGAGAGTAAGCCATGCGAATGTGTGAGGAAAACCATTTCCAGCAGAGGAAATAGGAAGGGAGAAAACTTGAGATGGGATTTTGTTTTGGCTATATCACTTACAGAAAAGCGAGTAAAGCTGGAGGGAACTGAAGGAAGAAATTAGATTAGAGTTAAAGCCAGGAAAACCATCTCGTCACGACCTTCGTAGAGCATGGTACACATTTTACTCTAACTATAGTGGGAAGTCACTGGAGAGTTTTAATGCTTCCTTTAACATCTATGCAGGAAGTAGACTGTAGTGGAGTAAGAAATGATGAAAGGGGACCAATTGAAATCAATACACTAATTTGTCCAAGGAAGATATGAAGGTGACTTAGCTAAGGCAGTAACCATTGAGTTACAATAAGTCTTACTCAGGATGTATTTAATAGGTAGATAATAGGCTGATGGGTGTGGGGTGGGACTGTGTGAGAAAGAATACAATCCAGGAATGTTCACCCATTGGAGTAGAGAAGACTGGGAGGACCAGCTTAGCTTTCCCTACTTGTTGAAGTGAAAAAGATGAGAACAAGCAAGCTTAAGTTAAAAGCAAGAGTTTGAATTTGTTCATATTGACTTTGCCAGGCCAACTAGACATCTGAGTGCAGCTATCAAATGAGTTGTTAGATACATTGAGCTGGAGTTCAGGGAGAGTGGAACATTAGAAATCTGCACTTGCCAGTCTTCTGTCATGGGCCAGCTGAGATCACCAAGGGAATGAATGTTGTTGAAAAAGAAAAGTCAAAACTGATTTCTTGGCACTCTCATTTTTAAAGTTCAGCAATAGGAGGAGGGGTAAGCCAAATAAAATAAGATAATAAAGTAGAAACAGATTCAGGAATGTGTGGTGTCTGGGATATCTAGTGAAGAATGTATTTCAAGGAGAAGTCAATCCTCAACTCTGTCTAATGCTGTGGAAAAGCTGAGTAAATGATGTTTTGAGAATTGTCCATGGGTTTGGCAATATGGAGGTCACTGATAATCTTATTGTAAATACTAGGGCCCCAGTGCACAAATTTGTGCACCTTGAAAGAAACCTTGGGGCATGAGGCTTTGCTGGGCACAGGGGCATGTCTCAGCCCTACCTCCGTGGCCCCAGTCTCCTGTTTTCTGGCAGCCCCACTCCCACCACCATGCCCACACACTGAGGGCACTGGTACTGCTCACACCCGCTGATGATGCTGAGTGATTGGGACTGGTGCCAGTCACTGGCTGTGGGTGCAAACAGGGCCAGTGCTGGCAATGGGTGTGAGCAGGGCTGGCACTGGCAGCAGGTGTGAATGCCAGGTGGGACTGCAGTGCACAGGAGCAAAGAATTTTCAGTAACCACCAGAGGCTGGCACCAATGACAGTGACCAGCACCCTGCCTTGGTCTGGCGCCCCCACTCACCTGGTCCACCACCCTGCTGCGGCTGACACACACTATGTTGTGCACATGGCCCCTGGTGGTCAGAACATGTTATAGTGACCAGTTGTTTGGTTGTTCTGGTTGTTCTGCCATTCAGTCTATTTGCATATTAGTCTTTTATTATATAGGATTTTCAGAAAAGTGTAGGTAACAGAATGAGGGGACTGAGTTTAAGAGAGAAATGGTCCCCAGACAGTTTGGCTCTGTGGATAGAGTATCATCCTAAGAACTAAAGAGTCTTAGGTTTGATTCCAGTCTAGGGCACATGCCTGGGTTGCAGGCTAGATCCCCAGTAGGGGTCATGCAGGAGGCAGCCTATCAATGATTCATGATTCTCTCTCATTGATGTTTTTATCTCTCTCTCTCTCTCCCTCTTCCTTCCTCTTTGAAATATATATAATATATATATATATTATATATATATTATATATATTATATTATATATTATTATATATTATATATATATTATATATTATTATATATATATTATATATATATTATATATATTATATATATTATATATATATATTATATATAATATATATATATTATATATATTAGGGAGAGAAATAGAACTCAGGAAACAAATACAGCTAATATAGATAAATAGATAATTCCATTGGAGAGTTTTTCTTTAAAATGGATCCTGGAAATGGAGGTGAATGTTGGATAAAAAGAGAAATAGCTCTTGTTCTTGTGTAAGTAGGAAAAGTGATAGGATCATTTTATGCAATGAGAAATAGTTTGAAGAGAGGCAAATCTTAAGATAAAATAGAGAGAGCATGTAATTATGTGAAAATGATGGTATTGGTCACAGAGAAAATACAATAGTCTAGCATCAAATTTGAGTGTGTTGGAGTTTAGGAGATGACTGAAGTCTATTTGTGTATCTCCTTCCAAATATTTCTCTGTCCTAGAGTTAGTCTCTTTATTAATTATCTATTACTGCATAAAAATCATGCCAAAACTTAGTGACTTAAAACAGTATTTATTTACTATCACTTATGTTGGGATAATAGATGAGGACTTTGTGAGAAGCTGAGCTCTGTCTCAGGATCTTTCATGTCATGAAGTCAGGTGTTAGCTGGGCCTACAGTTTTTTGAGGCTTTTCTGGGGCTATAGGATCCATTCCTAAGGGGCTCACTCATATGGCTGGTAAATTGAAGCTGACAAAGTGTCAACTCCATGTGGGCTTCTTGAATGTCCTTACATGATAGCTGGATTCGCCTGGAGCAAGTGATCTAACAGATCAAGTCAAAGGCTTCAATGTCTTAATGACAGAGACTTGAACATTGTACACTCTCACACTCACCATATTCCACTGCCCACACAGATCCGTCGTGATTACAAGTGAGAGGGGATTCCACAAGGCTTAAATACCTGGAGATGAGGGTCATTGGTGGCCATCTTGAAGGCTGACTGCTATAGTCACTAAACTGTTTTTGGACTTTCAACCTTTGATTATCCTCACCTGTCAAATATGGAGATTTTACTGCATTAGTTCAAGTTCGTTTTTAACTCTAAAATTTCATGATTTAATTTTTCACCTGGACGTATATCTCTCAAAGAGAACATATGAAGGAGAGAGGGTAGAGTCAGCTAGAATTTTCTGTTTTTTAGCTTCTTACTAATTTCTATTCCATTCATTTTTATTTTTAAAAAGTAGAGTATATGAGGGCGCTGCATATTCAAAAGTGAAAGAAGTAGCTTTTTGAATAGTAAAATACCTATTAGCTGATTCATAAACTTGGCGATGTTTATAAACAAAACAACTACTCCCACCAAAACAAAAATTCCTGCCCTGGCCAGTTTGGCTCAGTGGACTAAAGGGTCCCAGGTTTGATTCCAGCCAAGATCACATACCCGGGTTGCGGGCTCAACCTCCAGTGTGGGGTGTGCAGTAGGCAGCCAATCAATGATTCCCTCTCATCATTGATGTTTCTATCTCTCTCTTCCTCTCTGAAATCAATAAAAATATATTTCACAAAAAATCCCCTGCTGTATTGAAGTTTATTTACTAAGTCAAGATTAGAGAGTGCAGCCTAAAAATCCTTTAGGAAAAATATTGAAATACTATAAAAAAGAGAGGGTGCCAGTAAAGCAACTGCTAGTGACTAATGGGAGGACCAATGGCTTTGCATCAGGAACCAGGTTTAAATTCTTGCTCTGTCTTAACCAAGTAGCTGATCTTCAGAAATTACCTAATCTCTATGAATCTCAGTTACCCCATATGTAAACATGGATGATATTTTAAAAGATTTCTTGGAAGAGCTAACTATATGAACCATGTGAAACAATTATGACCATGCTTAGATTCTCTATGAATCTCAGTTATACTGGTACATCTTTGTGTCTTTAAGTGACTGTGATTTGGGGGATATTCTTTCTCTCTCCTGACCTATATACTTACTAAACTTGTTTAATACTATTTAAGAATGAAATTTTCTCCACTTCATTTTTTGCCACAATACCAATTCGAGAGACAAAGAAAAGAGACAAAAAAATGTGTACACAATTTCAAAGGCATTAGACAGAGCCTGCATCACACTTTAAAATTCTATATTCATTTGGATAATCTAAAAGATCATTTTTCTAGAACAATTTTGTGATCAAGGAAGAGATTTAGTTAGGGACAGCAGTTGTATTTCTGCACTTTAGTACTCCATCTCACACATTTTGGAGGGTGGGTGGGGTGTAGCAAATGCTAATTCTAGCTAGAAAACTTCAAGCAGAAACACTGGGATCTACTCAAAATGTATTTTTTGAAGTTGGGAGGTCTGGAGCCTGAATTCTGCCCCAGAAAGGTAGAATGAATGGATTGTGGATTGGGATCTAATTTCCTCTAGGAGTCTTAAAGAACAAGAAAAACACGAACTGTGTGAGAGGAAGTGAGGAGGGTGCTACTTCCTTGGGATCTGGTGGCCTAAGTTTTACCATACAGCCTATGTGGGGAGAAGATGCATTTGTAATTCTGAGGCACAAGAGGAAGCTACCAGGAAGGAAGAAGTGCTTGGAAGGCACCGTGGCTCCTATCTAAGCCCCATGGAAGGGCAAGAAGACTTTTGCAGAAAGAAGGTGGAGGTCTGGGATGTCCTGGCATTTAAGTGAAGGCAAAAAATAGAAAACATCTGTCAAGATTAAAGGAATTTAGGAGAAACTGGCTCAACAGATAGTCTATTAAAATCCTTAAGAACACCTCACAGAACCGTGTCAGCTTTTAACTATTAGCATGGTCAGAGTATGGAGCTGCCTAACTAAATAATTACTGTTTTACCCTGTACTCTTCTCCTTCCTCCACACTTTGACCTCAGGTTAAACAGCTGCTAGTGTGTTGATGGGAGAGGTGACTATGAAGAGAATGTACAGCAAAGAGGGACCATCCCACTGTGCAAAGGGGCAGGGCTGACGTATGTGACCATGTGATTGCGCAGAGTGCCACCTCAACACTCACCATGTGTCTGTCATCTGAATCCTCTGAGTGGATGAGGTGGGACTAAAGTTCAGTATGTTTCCATTGGCCAATCCCTCTCCCTGGTAGTGGATTCTAGTGTGCTCAGAAAAAAGGGTACTTTTTATAATTTTCAGATATACCCTATTGGCTAAGAGAGAACCTGATGAGAAGATTAATGATAAACTAAAGTCACATTTTTTCTCCATATTGTGAAATGAACTTAATTTCTAAATTGAGACACCAGTTTGACTTAACATGACTATGGCGTGGTGTGTAAGTGGGCAAAAAGGTAATTTAATATGCTGGACTTGTCATAAAAAAAAAGAAAAGGAAGATTGGCATCACTGACTAAAAAAGGAGAGTAGAAGAAAAAATGAAATGCAACTTTATTAGGATCTGCATTACTCAATGTATTATGTGAAGTGCACAGAGAAAGATAGGGAGATAGAGTAACAAGAGAAAAAAGAAAGAGAAGACGTAACTGAGCATGGCAGAATCCTCTGTCTATTCACCCCCGTTTTCCACAGCATCTCCCCTCTATCCACTAAAAGGGCCTTATAGAATAATAAGTTATCAAGTTAATATGATGCTATAAGAGGCAAATGACAAATATGAACAAAGGAGAAAATTTGTTATTATTGTTGTTTGGTGATGCCATTTTTGTTGTTTTCGCTATTGCTGTTGTGTGTTGGTTTTGTTTACTTTTTGAAATTTTTTGGTATATTAGTTTTTTGTATATGCTCCATCCTGAAGAATGTAGGAATCCACTATGTTGTATTAGGATAGAAACATAAATGTACCACTCTAGCCTTGATTTCACAGGATTGCAGTATGATATACAAGCCAAGAACAGAAGAGGAGCCAAAAACAAAAGCGGAAGGGAGACTCAGGGAGAAATTGCTTTTAGGCACCCATTCAAGTTGGGTTCACTCCAACTTCTAGCAATCAATTGAGATCACTCACTAATTACTTTGTATCATCCTCTGGATTCTGAGCTTGCCTGTGATTATTGACTGCCAAGACTATTATTTATGATCATGGACAGTAACTATTATATTCTTCCAGAAATTTCTGAACTCTACATCTATATATGCATAGTCAGAAAGATTGACAAATACATATATATACATATATATGTATATATATATATGTGTGTATATGTGTATATGTGTATATGTGTGTATTTATGTATATATACACACATATGTATATCTAATCTAATAAAAGAGGAACATGAAAATTGACCTCACCTCTGATACGCCCAAGCCATGCCCACCAGCCATTCAAAGTGAGTATGTGCAAATTAACCCAACCAAGATGGCAGCTGGCAGCCAAGGAGCTGGAGCAAGTGGGAGGCTAGGTTGCCCTAATGATGGAGGAAGCCAAGTTCCCTGCCTGCCCTGGTCCACTGTGGCCTCCGCTCAAGGCAATAAAGTTTCCATTATAGAAGATAAATAAATCCCAGACACCTGCTTCCAGCCAGCCTTGCTGGGAGCCTGGGTCACAGGGGCTATGGCCAGCCTAAAAATGGCCATCAGCCCATGTCGATCACACCCCCATGGGTGAGGGTACCTATTTGGCCAGCCTGCAAACGGCCATAATCCCCTTACCCAGACTGGCCAGGCACCTCAGCAAGACACCTCCACCCTGAAGGTGCTGAGGTCAGCCTTAAAACAGCTCTCAGCCCCTCACCCAGGCTGGCCAGGCACTCCAGGGGGGACCCTCACCCTGAAGGGACTGTGATCAACGTGTAAACAGCCATCAGCCCCTCACCCAGGCTGACCACATTCTAATGGGATAAGGGTCCTCGTTGAGGGGATTTGCCAGTCTACAAACAGCCATCAGCCCCTCAGCCAGGCTGGCCAGGAACCCCAGCAAGACCTCCCCACTCTCTGAAAGGGGTGTGGCCAGCCTCAAAACTACTCTCAGCCCCTCATCCAGGCTGGCCAGACACTCCAGCAGGACCCCCACACTGATCTGGTACACCCTTCAAGGCAATCCAGCCAGCCCCACCCATGCACCTGGCCTCTATCCTATATAATAAAAGGGTGATATGCAAAATGACCCTAACCGCAGAAAGACTGAAAATGACTGGTCGCTATGACACACATTGACCACCAGGGGGCAGATGCTCAATGCAGGAGCTGCCCCCTGGTGGTCAGTGCACTCCCATAGGGAGAGCTCTGCTCAGCCACAAGCCAGGCTGATGGTTGCCAGTACAGCGGTGGTGGTGGGAGCCTCTCCCGCCTCCTAAGCAGCGCTAAGGATGTCCAACTGCAGCTTAGCCCTGCTCCCCACTGGCAAGTGGACATCCCCTGAGTGCTTCTGGGCTGCCAGAGGGATGTGTGACTGCCAGCTTAGGCCTGATTGCCCAGGGAGCAGGCCTAAGCCAGCAGGTGGACATGACCCAAGGGATCCCAGGCTGCGAGAGGGCACAGGCCAGGCTGAGGGACACCCCCACTGAGTGCACAAATTTTTGTGCATGGAGCCTCTAGTCTATATACATAGAGGCCTGATGCATGAAATTCATGTAAGAGTAGGCCTTCCTTTCCCCAGCTGCCAGCATCAACTTCACTCTGGCACCTGGACTCAGGCTTCCCTCGCAGCCCTGGCTTCATCTGGAAGGTCATCTGGAAGGACATCTGGTCTAATTAGCATATTATGCTTTTATTGTTATAAATATATTCATATATATATAATCTAATAAAAGAGTAATATGCAAATTAAGCATCACTTCACTACACCTAAGCTATGCCCACCAGCTCAGCCATGCCCTCAACCAATCAGAGAGGCTATATGCAAATTAACCCAGCCAAGATAGAGGCCAGCAGCCAAGGAGCTAGAGCAAACAAGAGGCTTCCGTTCAGTGGGCTGGGCCTCTCTGCTCAAGGCAATAATGTTTCAAGTATAGAAGATAAATAAATCCCAGAAACCTGATTCCAGCCAGCCTTGCTGGGACTTTGGGTCAATGGGAGCTGTGGGCAGCCTGAAAATGGCCCTGAGCCCCTCACCCAGGAGATCCAAACCCTGAAGGGGCTGTGGCCAGCCTGAAAATGACCCTTAGCCCCTCACCCAGGCTGGCCAAACCCCCATGGGGTGAGGGTCCCCACTGGGGGACTTGGCAAGCCTGCAAACAGCCATCAGCCCCTCACCCAGGCTGGCCAGGCATGTCAGCAGGTGAACATCCCAGACTGCGAGAGGACACAGGCCAGGCTGAGGGACCGCCCCCCCCAAGTGCACAAATTTTTGTGCACTGGGCCCCTAGTATATGTGTATGTGTGTGTGTGTATATATATGCATATAAATAGAGATACACACATATATATTTCTAAAGCACTTAATAATATTTTTTTGTATTTATACTCCCCCTATATAAAACAGTGTTCTGTGCAGTTGTGTTTAGCATAGAGTTTGTAAACATACTGCCATACAAAATGTGAGCATACATGAATGTAATTTAGTTAGTAGCTTGAGTAGCAATTACCTAAGTTAGTCAATCAGTTTCTCTAGATCCATATCTATTTCTAAAAGGCAACCACTCTAAAGAAGTCTCTAGGCTTTATCATGTCCAATGTTTTTGGTGTAAAATTTTGTATTTGGAGAAAACAATAATAATGTGTTCTAGGCATATGAAGAAATGAAAGGGTTTTAGTTTTGTGATGGAAGGAAATTCTGAGGAATCCCCTGGGATGGGAAAGGAGGGAAGAAGGTAATAAATTTGGAAGAGAGGATTCTACTTTAATGCTAAATTGAAGAGCTCTGGAATCTTAAATTATGTTTATTTCAGGTGGCTTGCCGCTTGATTAAGTATCCATCTTCATGTGTTCTGTTAGTTTGCTCTCTGAGCTAGTTGTTCATCTCTTATCAAAAACTCAGGTGGCTGACAAAGCTATAGCCAGGAAAGTTTTAGCCAGTGCCAGTAGTCTGATATCCTGGCAGCAGACAGCATGCAGGCAATTAGCAAGGAAGGCACATGGATCAGTGGTGGAAGGCCTACCTCACTTACAGTACTGGCATAAGTGTGAGGTACTCCAATCCAAATGATGGCTGATAAGGCACAGTGAGCATGCAATCATCAAGGCTTAGGTCCTTAATCATGGTATCAATCTGTGCAGGTAGGGAGTAGGACTTTGGGACAGGACTTTCCCAACAACAGTAACTCCAACTTCTGAGTCAGGCAGCAAGTACTTTTTATATTAGGGGGGCTCTGCTTCTACTCAAAGCATACCTAGAGCCATTAACTATTGGCACAAAAAAAATTACATATGTGTGTGTGCGTGTGTGTGTGTGTGTGTGTGTGTGTGTGCTGGGACAGGAGTTAGGTTGTAAAAACCACAGCCAAAAGCCTCAACTTCATTGGAAGTTTCTTGTTTCAGCATCAGAATTGAAATACAAATCAGTGAATGGGAAGAAAGCCACTCCTCTGGCCAAGTCCTAATGACTGAGAGAATGGGAGGAAGGATGGAGGGTAAGAAAAAGGCTGCAACTCTTAGGTTTGGAGCAGCCTGTCTTGGGAGATGAATTGTCAATTCCATCCATTCACTAATGCCCCAAGTGTGAACATGGTTACTTATGAAAACTGAGGACAGACTGATGTTTGAAAAGTCTGAGTGAATGAAAATCTGCAAGAACTGCTGTTGAGTTTGTGTAGGAAAAGCAGAGAGATACAGAGCATATCAAGGGAGGATTGAAAAAGAAAGGGGAAGGATCCAAGGACATGTTTCCTGTATTTCATCATGGAAGGTGGGCAAAGAACCTCCTAGTTCACACAAATCCCCAACCAAATCTTGAACTCTTGAACTTTGAAATGCTCTGAGGGCAGAAATCCCTAACTGCACCATTTCTAATGAAGCTCAGCTTCCCAGTCTTCACCCCAGTCTCCGAGAGGGGCCTGATGGGGCAAAACTCCTTACACATTATTTAATGTTCTCAATAGATAGTTCGGTGTCCCATCTTTGGAACTAAAAGGCATACTTTCTCCTCATTACTTCATAATGAGACTCAGCAACAGACTGACTGGAATAGACATGTGTTTTCTCTTCTTTGCCTTTCACCAACGAGCTGAGGGACCCTTTAGGCAAATGAATTTGTGATGAGTGCTAGGCATTTTAAAGTCAGACACAAGAGTCTGAGGGGCTACCTACAGTCCAGATCCTGGATTTACATATTTAAAGTGTTTTAAATGTATATTTACACAGATCTTATTTCAGCAATACAGCTCTTCAGCTTTTCTTAAAATTTTGACCAAATGTATAGCACATGTTAACAACAAATAAAATAGCACTATACCCATTTCAGTCCAGATCCCTGAATCTCCAACTCTTGGAGAACTGAATGTGCTTTTAAACTTGGAAATTATCTTCTCCACTGTTAAACCTAAATGCCACTATAATTATAGCCAACTTATTCCTATAATTTTTCTGCAAGATATACAATTAAAATAAAGTGGTAATCTAAACAATGAAAATAAATTGGAGCCCTGCAATTACATAGTCAAAATTTTCCCATGTTAGAACAGAATGAAGAAAGGCATTATTTAATTAAAATACCAAACGCCAAAATCCATGAGGAAAACCAAACATGCTGTGAGTATGGAAGGCAGAGGCTGATCTTGGAAACAGAACCGCATGTCTGATGCTTGTCATGTATAAAACTGAACAGCCCTGTTCTCTGTGGGCACCATGAGTGCCTATATTCCATACATATAATTTTAAAAACATAGCATGTGGAAAGAAATGTGCCTGCAGCTGACTAGCTTCTTCTCCTGCTGGCCACAAGCTCCCTGGTATGCCTGTCCAGCCCACAACTTGTAGAACCTCCAGCTGGCTTTGCTCTTGTAATAGCCCCTTTAAGTATCTGAGATTATAAGTCCTAACTGCAACCCCATCTTCAAATTATTTTTGTAACTCCTTTACCCAAACCCAGAGCAGCAATGTTGAGAACAAAGTAAGTCACAATGGGAAATAGTCACTTTCAGTCCTGTTAACAATACTGACCTGTAACATTAAGTCCTGCCAAGTTTAAATATTCAATATGTGATGACACAAGCACTTCATTTTAAAATGCTAGTGAAGTTTTAGCTGGGCTTATTAGCTGACATCTTATGTAATACTAAGTTGTTATTATAAGTGAGTTTGATGGGCCATCACTTCCTGATTATTTGCAGAGAAGTGTGACCAAACTATTGGCAATTTAGAGTAAATGCTTATTTAATAAGCAAATGAAATATGTTTAGTTTCTAAATATATTATAGTTGTACAATAAAACAAAGAATCCATATACATCTAATTTAATAAAAGAGTAATATGCTAATTGCATCAATCTGCTACATTGCAAGCCACACCCACCAGCCAATCAGAGCAACTATATGCAAATTAACCCAACCAAGATGGCGGCTGGCGGCCACAGAGCTAGAGTAAACCGGAGGCTCCCTTGCCCCGGCAATGGAGGAAGCTGCCTGCCTAGGCAGGCTGTGGCCTCAGCTCAAGGCAACAAAGTTTCAATTATAGAAGATAAATAAACCCCAGATACTTGCTTTGAGCCAGCCTCGCTGGGAGCATGGGTGACTGGGGGATGCAAAGCCATTAGCCACTCACCCAGGCTGGGCAAGCACCACAGCAGGACCCCACACTCTGAAGGGGCTGTGGCCAGTCTGAAAATGGCCCTCAGCCCCTCACCCAGGCTGGCCAGGAACCCCAGTGGGATCCCCACCCTGATCTGGAACAACCTTCAGGGCAAACCAGCTGGCCCCCACTCATGCACCAGGCCTCTATCCTATATAATAAAAGGGTAATGTGCAAATTGACCCTAACAGCAGAACCACTGGGATGACTGGTCACTATGACACACAGTAACCACTAGGGGACAGACACTCAATGCAGGAGCTGCCCCTGGTGATCAGTGCACTCCCACAGGGGAAGCTCTGCTCAGCCACAAGCCAGGCTAACAGCTGCCAGTATAGCAGTGGTGGTGGGAGCCTCTCCTGCCTCCTCAGCAGCACTAAGGATGTCTGACTGCAGCTCAGGCCTGCTTCCCGCTGGCAAGTGGGCATCCCCCAAGGACTCCTGAGGTGCCAGAGAGATGTCTGACTGCCAGCTTAGGCCTGATTTCCCAGGGAGCAGACCTGGGCCAGCAGGTGGACATCCCTCAAGGGTTCCCAGACTGCAAGAGGGCACAGGCTGGACTGAGGGACTTTGCTGAGTGCACAAATTTTTGTGCACCATGCCTCTAGTATGAATATTACAAGTATGACAAATCATCCTATGTAATAAAAGAGTAATATGCAAATTGACCATCACAAGATGGCTGCTCCCATGTGGTCAAAGATGGCTGCCACAAGATGGTCTGCAGGGGAGTGCAGTTTGGGGGATCTAGGCTTGCAGGGGAGGGCAGTTGTGAGGGACCCAGGCCTGCAGGGGAGGACAGTTGGGAGGGACCCAGGCCTGCATGGGAGGGTAGTTGGGGGGGACCCAGGCCTACAGAGGAGAACAGTTGGGGGGGACCCAGGCCTACAGAGGAGAACAGTTGTGGGGGACCCTGGCCTGCATGGGAGGACAGTTGTAGGGGATCCAGGCCTGCAGGGGAGCAGAGTTGGGGGGGATCAGGCTGGCAGAGGAGGGCAGTTGGGATAGGACCCAGGCCTGCAGGGGAGGACAGTTCTGGGGGACCCAGGCCTACAGGGGAGGGCACTTGGGAGGGACCCAGGCCTGCAGTGGAGGACAGTTGGGGAGGACCCAGGTCTGCAGAGGAGGGCAGTTGGGATAGGACCCAGGCCTGCAGGAGAGGGCAGTTGTGGGGAACCCAGGACTGCAGAGGAGGACAGTTGGCAGTCCTAGATTGTGACAGGGATGTCCGACTGTCACTGATGGGATTGGGCCTAAATGGGCAGTCAGACATCCCTCAAGGGGTCCTAGATTGAAAAGGGGTCAAGGTTGGGCTGAGGGACACCACCCCCACCCCCCACTCCCCACTCCCACTCCATGCACGAATTTCGTGTACCAGGCCTCTAGTAATATATAAATGAGGAGAACCCTCACTAACAATAACTTTTTTAAAAAATAAATTTTTATTGATTTCAGAGAGAAAGGGAGAGGAAGAGAGAGATAGAAACATCAATGATGAGAGGGAATTATTGATTGCCTGCCTCCTGCACAATTCCTACTGGGGATCGAGCCCACAATCTGGGCATATGCCTTTGACTAGAATCGAAACTGGGAACCTTGAATCTGCAGATCAATGTTCTATCCACTGAGCCAAACCAGCTAGGAGAATAACAGGACAATTATTGAGATAATAGGGCAATTATTGAGTTAAATGTAACTAGCCTGCCCTATAATAACTTCCAGGTTTAAGGGTCACAAACTATAACTATGTAATATATGTTATTATATAAATATACAATATATTATATATTATGCAAGGATAATCTATATATATAAAAGCCTAAGAGATCATTAAAACTGAACAAACAGAAGGACCAGAATGACTGGTAGACCAGTCACTATGAGGGCCCAGGGGAGGTTGGCTGGCTGTGGGAGGTTGGCTGTGGGAGTGTACTGACCACCAGGGGGCAGACACTCAATTCAGGAGCTGCACCCTGGTGATCAGTGCACTCCTACAGCCAACCTCCCCTGGTCCCTCCCCCCAGCTGGCAAACCTCTCGTGGCCCCGGCCAGCCCAGCCCTGTTCAGGACTGGGTGAGATAGCCCTGGTAGGACCTGACTGCCATTCTAGGAACTGCACCCATGCATGAATTTTGTGCACTGAGCCCCAGTCCTATATAATAAAAGTCTAATATGCTAAGCATCCAACCATTTGTTCAACCGCTCCACCAGTTGCTATGATGCGCACTGACCACCAGGCGGCAGACACTCTGACTGATAGGTTAGCTTGCTGCTGAGGTCCGGACAATAGGGCCTGGGTGAGACTGGGCTAGATATGCCCTGGAACCCTCCAGCAGTCTCTTCCCAGCCCCGATTGTGTTCCAGTGGGGTCCCTCAGCTTATCCTGTGCCCTCTCACAATTCAGGACCCCTCAGGGGATGTCAGAGAGCTGGTTTCAGCCCTGTTCTCACAGGCCATGCTGAGGGACCCCACCAGTGTATGAGTCTGTGCACTGGGCCTCTAATATATACTATAAATATAATATGCAGTTTATATCTGCAAATTTAAAGGTCAGAAAAATGTTTAACTTATTTATGGTGTATACTAGAGGCCTGGTGCACAAAAATTTGTGCACTCTGGGGGGAGGTCCTTCAGCCTGGCCTGTGCCCTCTTGCAGCCTGGGAGCCCTCAGGGGATGTCCACTTGCCAACGGGGAGCAATCCTAAGCTGCAGTCAGACATCCTTCATGCTGCTGAGGAGGCAGGAGAGGCTCCCACCACCTCCACTGTACTGAAAGCTGTCAGCCTGGCTTGTGGCTGAGCAGAGCTTCACCTGTGGGAGCACACTGACCACCAGGGGCAGCTCCTGCATTGAGTGTCTGTCCCCTGGTTGTTACTGTGTGTCACAGTGACCAGTCATTCCCAGTCGTTTCTGCGGTTAGGGTCAATTTGCGTATTACCCTTTTATTATATAGGATGACTGCGGTGGGAAAAGAGGGAACCTATTTCCCGGGTCACAGGTGCTGGAGCCCTGAGCCACAGGGATGACAGCTTCTCTGGGTGGCTGTGGCCTGGGACCTCGGGGCGGCTGGCTTCTCTGGTTGGCGGCAGCCTGCGATCAAGGACAGGTGATTTCTCTGGTGGAAGCTAGCCTCAGGCACTGGATCCGGTCTTCTCTGTCTTCCCTGCCTTATTCGTCTCCAACAGGTGTGGAGCAGCCAGAGCCCGGAGGGATGCTTGCATGGTAGCTGTGGCTGCAATGCAAAAATCCTGGCTCTGGCCTCCACCATCTTTGTTGAGTTAATGTGCATATCACTCTGGATTGGCTGGTGGGTGTGACCGGTGGCCATGGCTTAGCGTAGCGAAGTGAGGACTAATTTGCGTGTTTGTCTATTATTACATAGGATATCCACAGATATGAAATATATAACATTAAATGAAGTGTTTAAAAATATTTACCTTAAAAATTGCAGATTACATTACACTAATCATTATGTCAAGCACTTAAAATACATTTGTAATGTACTAGGCATTCTGTAGCATACAACAAAACTGCATAAAGAAGATTGATGGCCTCAAGAATGATAAAGTTTAGTTGATAAAACAAGATTCCCCACAAAGAAAAATGATCCTGTCCTGACTGTCCTTCACATGGCATGTGATTGGTTTCATCCTCCCTTTGCTAGTATTGACACCTTTTCCTTTGTTTCTCAAGCAATGTCTCTGCTTGCTCTTTTCCTCCCTCATTTTTTTTGTCTTTACATGAGCAATTTGGTACTTATTATCTCATGTTTCTAGTCTCAATTTTCTTCTCTTTCTTATGGTACGCATGTTGCATAAGCGCTATTGCTTTTTCTATAGCGTTGATGCTGATGCTGTTAAATTCTTGTCCTATTTACAGCTCGACTCATTGTTATGCCCTTGCTATTAACACTCAAATCTCAATTTCCAGCTCAAATCTTTTCTTGGAGGCATGATGCCTACTGGGCAATATAACTGTTGCATATTTCCAACTTTAATGTCTAAAAGCACATCCTTAATTTTACTGACTTTAAAGCCTGAAACATTTTCCTCCTTTTTATTTATTATCTAAGTTAAGGACACCACCACACACCTAGTGAATAAGCTAGAAATCTAAATGTCCAATTTGATGTCAAATGTCACCTGCCCTCACCACCTGCATCCATGCAGGTACCAAGCCTTTGTCTATTTGGCCTGGTTGCCCGTTTTAGGTAGTGCTCCTTACTTTCCATCCCCTTTGCCAGGCAGCCTTAGTTAAAGTCTTTACACTTTCTCACATAGAAAACGGAATATCCTCCTAACTGCTCTCCCACTGTCTTGGCTGTCCCGTTGAGAATATAATAATGCCAGAATGATTGATTTTGCCAAAATGTAGATATGGTCATGCCATTTCTTTGTTTTTAATGCTGTATGGTTAATCAATTTTTTTAGAATAAGTTCCAAATACACTTGTGCATGACAGAAGCTTCCTCATGTGTAATTTTCAGCTCTTGCTTAATTTCTTGACACTTGCGCCTCAAGATCTGCTTCCATAAATACTGTGTGGAAATCTACATAATCTGCCCTTCACATCTGTGTGTGCAATGCTCACTGTCTAGTACACTTCGTTTCTCACCTCCATTGACATTCTTTCTCTCATATGCTTCTTAAGCACACACACACACACACACACACACTTTACTAGGGTAAATACAATTGTTTCTTCAGAATCAGCTCAAAGTTTTGGAGAAGATTGTCCAACGACAAAACCTCTCATGTCTGGATGTGTGGTCTACAGAACTCCTACACGGTCAGGTGAGCACCTCTTTTAAAGTCATTCACACACTGGATCTTAATAAACTTTAAGCCCACTCTCCCTCTAAACTCCAAAGTTTTGCTTAGAAGCGTTCTTGGCACTTGGAAGTGTTTGTATTTGTAGGACTAATTATTAAGCAATGTGGGAAGAACTTGTAGGAAAATCTAGTCCTAGTTAAAATGTAGTTGACAAATGTCAAGGTTATGATGTCTCTTATTCTTAAGGAGGAAAAAATTATTGAAGAAGAAATTATTTTATTTTCCTCTAGGGTCAAGGTAACAAATTATAGCTCTCAGCATATTTTCAGAACAAAGCAATAAGTACTTTAATTGTTTTCAATCAATATTAAATTACCTTTTGAAATTAAGGCACAATATAGGCAATTTAATTATAATTTTTTTAATGAATTTTCAATTTGTCGCTTTTCTCTTCAAACTTTCCGGTGACCCCAGCTTATTAACAATAGAATCCAAAGTCTTTACTATCTACAGTGCCAAGATGATTCAACTCACTTTCTCCTACCTGACTACATCTCCTTTCACATAGCATTCTGTCAATAAATATTAGTAAGCAAATTCACTGTTAAATATATTATATTTTCAGAATTCTCAGGAAGGAAATGCATGGATTTGCATTGAAGCATACCTCAGAAAATGATACTTGCTTATGTTCCCCATGGATCTCATTGGCTGCTGATTCAAGCATCTATTTATCAGGATGCAGTCTTAGGTATTTATTTTGCAACAGAAAAACCATCTCAAAATGACAATTCCAAAATACATGTTTTGTGAAGTCTCTATGTAGCATATAATTACTGTGGAGAAAGCATATGTTGAGAATTAAACTATTTTAAGCTAAGTTTAAACCCTAAATTTTCTGCAAAATTATGTGTTTGGTTTCCTTGAAACTGATAGTGAAGTCTATGTCAGATATTTATTTGAAAATAACTTTGTATACTTTGAGAAATTCTTTATTCTACCTAATCACTTAAGAGTAAAAGAATAAATTCTGATACTCCAAGAGGAGTACTATAGATGATTAGATTGAATTTGAGTTAAATGGAGGGGAAAAATTTAACCTTAAGCTTTGTACTACAATTATAGTCCCTCCATTGAACATGGCTGCATTCTACAAACAGCATTACCTAGGACTTTTTACACATATTGTATAACAGTGTATATTGTTATTTGGTTAATCAACATCTCTTGTCTTTAAAATAATATAGGCTTTCCATAATTCAATGTTTAAATGAAGAAATGTGTAATATACTATCCTGCTTCAACACATTTTTGGAGTAATCATATCTCTCATGATTGCTTTTTTTCCTTTTGGTCAGCATCTACATTCTTTCATAAAAAGGACCCACTTCAGGGTGAAAGTGTGGAAATACACAATTAAAATAAGTCTATTACTTTACTGTTTGTTAATTAACTGAACACTTTCAACAGTGGATCTTCTAGCTTGCCTTCCTGAAGTTTTAAAGACTAAGCAATGTGAGAAGGAGGCTTTTTACAGTATATGTGGTATGGAACAATTGCATTTATTTCATCTTATGTGTGATAACATAGTGTGAAAATAAATAAGGAATGAAGACATCGGTAATTAAAAGATGCTTTGTTTTCATTCTATATGAAATGCCTTTATTCTATTTCCAAAAATAAAACTCCCTTCAAGCACACAAACAAAAACCCATACATACACACAAAAGATGAAAGTCATGAGAATTATAAAGGGGTTCAAGTTAGTACAAACAATGAATACCAACTCAAAACGAGCTTATTGCTGAGAGTGGATGAGCTATTAGGAAATTTGGACTCTAGATTCCAGATATGTGTAGTACAAATATAAAATCTTCCAAGAGATACATTTTATAACTGTCAGCAAAGAGAAGATTTTTATAAAAACCAGACCACAAAATTCATTAATAAATTAAGTAAATAAACTACAATTTGAATTTACCCCTGAAAGTCTAAGAGAGTTAATTAGTAAGAAATCTATAAATATAATCATTACTTAACAGTATGTTTTATCCAGGTTATATAAATTAAACAAGATATCCTACATAATGAAAGATTAATATGCAAATAGCCGGAGTGGCGGAACAACCGAACTACTGGTCACTATGACGTGCACTGACCACCAAGGAGCATGTGCAGAACATTGGGATGGTGGAGCAGGTGAGTGGGGGTGCTAGCCCCAGGCGGGGTGCCGGTTGCCATCCTTGGGGCACGCCTCTGGTGGTTACTGAAAATTCTTTGCTCCCACACACCGTGGTCCCACCGGGTGCTCTCACCCACTGCTGGCACTGGAGCCACCACTCCCATCCACTGCCAGTGCCCAGAGCCGGCCCCAATTGCTTGGTACCATCAGTGGGTGCGAGTGGCAGCTGCCATCCCTGATCACCCCTGAGGGCTTTTCCACCTCCCCTGCTCCTAAGGTGTGATCAGGGCAGCAGCTGCCTCTTGCATCCACTGACTGCACTGGCCCCACTTGCATCTACTACTTGCACTGGCCCCAATTGCTCCATACCATCGGCGTGTGTCAGCAGCGGCAGCAGAAACAGGGCTGCCAGCAGCCAGGGGACTGGGGGCCACAGTGGGAGGGGCCAGGTGAGGGCACAGAGGATGGGCCGAGACCTGCCCCTGTGGCCCACAGTTTCTTGCAAGGTGCACGAATTTTGTGCACTGGGCCCCTAGTGTTATATATTTATGTGTATCTATCTCTTCTCCTGGAGTGCACTCTATCTCATCTATGTCTTAGAGGAGCTCTAGGACATCTGCCTATGATGCCCATTCTTGAGCATCAGTTCCATGTGAGTGGCCAGGCATGTGGATTACTTCTCCTGACTAGCATGGTGGGATCAAGCAAGACTGAGTTGCCAGAATTGTACTGACACACTGATTTTGCATGATTTTCACTCACATGGGACACAGGATGAATTCCAGGCTTTTGGTTACCTGTAGTTCAGCACCAATCTATGGGTTTGAGCACTGAGTACCCATTGGCTCTTGTACATCTGTTTATAGCATGACAGTAGGCATCATTTGTGATGTGTACCAATTATCACCTGTACTTATGATAACCTGACAGCCTTCCTAATATGACTTATAATGGACTGTCTGAGGCTCTCCACTATAGACATTGTGCTTGATGGCCATGAAAAGCCAACATGCTGTCACTGACAAGCCAGAAATGGTATAAAAAGAAATCCTCAAAGATTTTGGTGCTCCATCTGAAGTGGTTTGCAGAATCCCAAATACAACATTTCCCACTAAAAGACTTGCATTTGAGAGAATGTGCTTTAGAAAATACCAACCATGCTGTTTATAACTTGTGTCCAGTCACTCCAGAACCACCGTGGACAATTATCACACAGCCTATTGCTGGAGTCCAGTGACAGGTGAATGACATGCTTTCGATGCTTCCAGTGTCACACCCACGTCCTCCAGCCAAATAAGTACCAGCAACACCTATTTGCTCTTCTACTAATTTGCTAGTCCACCCTACTGCATGTAGCAGGGAGGAGCTTCAACCCTTCCTCCCTTCCCCGTGGTAGCACCACACCCTAAGGTGTTTTTTTTTAAAACAAACAAGCAAAAAGCAATAAGAACAAAAACACCTGACAAATAAGGGAAAAACAAGTAAACTAAAACTGTAGGGTGCAGAAGGGGGGAAGAGTGGTTATCCAGCCTAACCTGTAATGGGCAGTTTACACTTATCTCTACCTAGAACTTTTAAACAGTTATTTCACAAGGCCAACAGACCCTTCTTATGGATTTTGTCTTTTACTTCTAATTGATGTTATGAAAGGACTCCTTTTATTGCATGAAAGGACTGCTCATCTCACTCATGCCATGGCCACTCTTGCTGGTGGTACTGTGTGGAAGACAGGAATGCAGTCCACATGGAAAGAAATCACATTCTAGAAATGTAGTAATTATAGCCTAACTTGCTCAAGGGAGGACATAGAAGATGTGTTGTCCTACATCTATGCCATACATATCTTAAAGGGAAATTGATCATGACCGTAAATAAAATGAGCATTGACTTTTTTACCTGCATCCTCTGGGTAAGACTTGTACTTGTGGTCATCATCAACAAAACTCAGTAGTGACCTATAAGAAGTGGTAGAAGTATGTTGCAGCATCAAGAATGGTGGTGGAACCAGAATTAAATAAATGGCATTGGGAGTTATAGTCAACGGATCTATATTGTTTCAATACAAACAGATTCTAGAGAATCACTGCTTTGGGATTAATAACAAGTATTACTTTTTTCTTGAGGAAGCAGATATTAAATTAGCTAGAAATGATGCATTTGTCAATAAAGAACAGAAAGGATGGTTACAGAAATAACCGTGGGACACAGAGTCCTGGCGTCACTCAGCGCAGCGCTGAAAAGCGCCATAGCTGTTTGCTCCGCCCTGCCCGGCGAACTCCCCGAGGCCCCGCCCCTCCCAAGTGCATCAGAGGCTTCTGCAGCAACGCCTCCTTAAAGATACAGGAGCCAGCCCCACCCAGTGGCCAGAGAGGGACTAACCTAAAAAAAAAAAAACAGATCCACAAGGAACACACTCCGGGCAGAGGCAGTGAGCATAAAGGCTCCACTGAAACAACTCTTGCCCCATAAGGGTGTCTCCAGCACAGAAGTTCTCCCACTGTAGACACAGCTGACTCTCGTAACCAAGTGGCTTAGAGGTTAATCCCTCACAGTGATCGCCTAAATCAGAAAGTGAAGAAGCCACAACGATGAGACGAAACAGGTCACAAATGAAAG
>PVJC01012610.1:0-39410 GCA_004026665.1 Murina feae | reverse complement strand
GGTTGGAGGAAGCTGTCTTACCAGTTTCTGGGTGACTCCGGGGGGAGCCCACTCATAAGTGATGGTGTCAAAGGTGGGATCTTTCCCAGTGGCAATGGGGTTGGTCATGATCATCCGGTTCCTCTTGTAAATCCGGATGCCATCCCCGCCTTTCACTCGGGCCGTGAGGGTGGAATACTTGGAGTCCATCAGCAAGCGGCCAATCTTCCGGTCATCTTCCAGGTCGGAGCTCAGGCAGTGGTCCTCTTGGCTGCACTTGCAGGACTTGCATATTTTCCTGGGGGCGGGGAGAGATGGGGACAAGTGAGCTCAACCTCCAGAAAGGAGAGGTGGTCTCCTGCTGGCAGCATCTATCCTTCTGAAAGCAAGTGCAAAGTTGAATTTGACTGACTTGGAAAGGTTAGCAGCAGACACAGGGTGCCCTGAGACCATGGGCCTTTGGAATGGGACTGCATTTGGGGGACCTGGCAATGTCTGGAGACACATTTGATTGTCACAGTGAGGTGCTCTGGCATCTATAGGGTAGCGCCTAGAGATGCTGTTAAATATCCCCCAATTCCCAGCCCCCGTTTTGCAGCAAAGAGTCATCCAGATCAAATGTCAGTAGCACTGAGGTTGAGAAGCCCTCGTGTGACATGAAGGGAAGGACCCTTACAACCTTCAAAGAACTTCCAGGCGGGGTGGGGGGAGGGAATCGGATGGAAGCTGTCACGTAAAGTGGAATCAGTGGGGCCGTGTGAGAGGGGCCTGTACCGTGTGGGGCTTCGCCGGGTGGACCGCAGGATGTTCGTGTGCAGCGCGTGGACAAGGCTCCGTGGAGGTGAGCTGGGAAGACAGTGGCTACAGAAGGTGGGGCCCGTTGTGTTAGTGTGAGCTGCTTCCTGTCTTTAGTGAGCTAACCCGCAGTGCCACGTCAGGTGTGTGAGTGTGTGTGTGTGTGTGTGTGTGGGGGGGGGAGAACGCAGCATCTGCGACGTTATTTGAGGAGAAGCTTGCAGCCCAAGTTCCCATTCATGGGCTGCAGTTTGAGAAGAGTCACAGTGGACAAACTCAAGGGTCATTCTGGCTTCAAGAGAGACTAGGACCCTACAGGCGATGCGGGGCGAACACAAGGTCTTTCGCTCTCATGAGAAGAGGTTGCGTGATTTGTGGAACTGGGGCATTTTATTCCAGATCAATACCAGCCTCTCGCCTCTCCCTCTGACGAGGCACGGAGGAGACTGCTTCTCCAAGAAGATGGCCCATGGCACAGTAGGTCTGACGTGAGCAGCAACAGGAGGAGGTGGGAGGAGGTGGGAGGAGGTGGGAGGAGGTGGGAGGGGGAGGGAGGAGGAGGAAATCCCAGTCTCTCATGGGCCCTCTGACCTCCCCAATGCCCTCTGTACTCAAAACTGGGAGGAGTGGCTGCCCTTGGTTCCCCTGGTTAACCCAGACTTGCAGGTGCTAGCAGAGATGTGGGAATGCAAACTTTGAAATGAAAAATGCTGACGAATGAGATGTTCTTTGAGGTGGTTTCCGCATTATTTCTCCTTTTTTCATGCTTTCCATATGGCTAGGTCCACAGCTGGGGCTTTATAGAAGCCCACCCACTCTTTCCAGGAACCTGGATGGTAGAGGACACACATACACTGGTGCTCAGTGGTGTTAAAACAGCCATTTCTGCGGTCCATCACAGAAAACCCGTGACTGTGGGGAAGGCACAGGCTTGGAATCTCCCTCCATCCGAACACTAGCCCACCGTGGGTCCATGGGCCCGTTTCTTACTCATCAAACGCTGAGTAAGGGCTGGCAAACCGCGGCTTACAGGCCAAATCCTACTTTCGTATGGCCTATGAACTAAGCATAGTTTTTACATTTTTAAGTGAGTGAAAAATTTTGAATTTCCATGTCCTCAAATACATTAATGTCTACATCAGGGCTGGCAAACCGCGGCTTACAGGCCAAATCCTACTTTCGTATGGCCTATGAACTAAGCATAGTTTTTACATTTTTAAGTGAGTGAAAAATTTTGAATTTCCATGTCCTCAAATACATTAATGTCTTCATGCTGCAAGGACCAAGGTGACTCGGTGTGATGGGCACCATTTGACTTGCAAAGCCTAAAACGACGACTATCGGGTCTATTGAGGAGTCTCCAAACTTTGCTGCGTACCCAGAACCCCCGGGGAGCTGGGTGAACTTGGGTCTGGATGGGACCTGGGCTGGTCATGTGGGCTCCTGTTCCCGAGGTGACTCCGACGCACACCAGTGGGGCAGTCACCACTCGGTCCCTTTCAGAACTTTAAGCAGCTCCGGTCCACTTTCTCCAGGTTGTCCCTCAAAAAGCATAGGAAGCCAGCTGTTTTACTGCAGAATTATGTACAAGGATCCCCTGCCCGTGAGAAGGGGCAGAGTTAACACTATCCAGGGCGGCTGCAGCTCCTGGCCTGGGGGCAGGGCCGCAGGAGAAGGGCGCCAACATGGGGAGTCCTGGAGAGAGACCCCGTGAAGAATGCAACATTTTGTAACTTGAACAGCCAGTAGTCTCTCTTCCATTTTTCCTATTATGTTTCCAGTTTTCCTTAAATCAGGGTTGTTGTTTTTTCTCTCTACCCACTGAAGGCAGTGTATATTGAATAAAATAAAGCTAATTAGGGTAATAATAATATAAAAAAATCTTAGCATGCTGGGAAGGGACCTTGCATTGGGCTCTCTCTGAAACACCTGGAGTCCCGGAGGGGTCCCCACCTTGAGGGAAGTCCAGCATCCTGTGAGGGTCGCCAGGTGGGCAAGGAGCTGGCATGGCTACTGGGAGCGCGGATGCTGAAAGGGAGGCTGCTGGGGAATCCCCTTGTTTTCATCCATATTGGTTCTGAAAGCCTGCTCTTGTTCCCTCCCCTCTAAGCGATGCTCCTCGTCTGTGCTTCTGATACTAATTCCATCCTAATTCGAACATGTGAACCGTTTGTTTGATTATAAACAATTTGCCTAAAACGATGGGATTGTCAAGCCAGAGAGGACCCCAGAGCACATCAGCTCCAATGCCCCCATTTCTCAGCTGGGAAGTCTGAGGCTTAAAGAAAGAAGGAGCCCTGTCCAGGCAGAGTCGCCCGTGAATGCTGTCCCGTGATTATTAGCTGAGGGCCTTTCCCACTAACCCAGGCTGGCTACTTGGACCTTCACTTCTATTTCAGACTAAGGAGAGGCTGGGAACTGGAGCATAAAAGTGGTTTGACATGGTTTTCCCCTTCAAGGTGGGACCTCACTGCTCCTGGATGGCTTAAATTTAGGTCCCTGTGAAGGTTGTTCTAACCAAAAAGTGCGCAGGATGCAGGACCTGCAGGCTGCAATCTGTCCTTTTCAAGGATATGCTCACTTGATGTTCATATCGTTTACTAGATGGCGGGGTCTCATGGGGATGTCAACAAAGCTGAGACACATCTGCTTCCAGCTGCGAGGAACCCAGGCCCAGAACTGCCCGCCACCCAGACACACCTAGAAAATTGGACCAACTATAGGAAACAGTCATTTTCAGGTGTCAGACAACAGAAAGCACGGGGCTGTGAGGACCCGGCGAGAAAGGACACGCTACTGAACGGACACTGGGTGTGCATTTAGGGATCATTAG
The DNA here is from genome assembly GCA_004026665.1 of Murina feae. NCBI lineage: Eukaryota > Metazoa > Chordata > Mammalia > Chiroptera > Vespertilionidae > Murina > Murina feae. Next base: position 35,803 of record PVJC01012610.1, on the reverse strand, counting down.
CCCGCTGCCCCCAGAACTCTAAAAGGAGCTGTATGAAGGTCTTAAGCTGATGATTCTAAACATTGTTCTATGACACCATCCCGGGCAGATTCAGGATTAATGGGGTGATGTGATAGAGAAGCTGACTCTCCTCCAGGCCAGAAAGAGCTCAAGTGGCCAAAATGGGGGAGGGGGCTCCCCCTCCTGGGAGTGTTGTAGCTGTGGGAGGAATTTGCAGGGGGCAGGAATTGGCGTTGGATGACCTTTTGAAGGTCTTTGCATCCAGAAGGCCACGCGAGCTCCTATGAGGTGAGGACTGTGAAGGAATGGAGTGAAGAAACAGATCTGTGCTGTGAAAGCTCACGGCATGCAGTGCTGCGAATGGGATGGGGTTCCCCACAGACCAGAGTTTGAATGCTGCCATTTAGTAGCCATCTCCCCATTACCCATCCTCAGTTTCCTGTTTTGAAGAATGGAGATACTACACCACTTAGGATTATTTTAACATTCAAATACAAAAGATTTAGCTCAGTTCAATATTTCTGTAACTGACTTCTCACAGTGGAAGTTAATATCTCTAAGATAACACAGGGCTGCAGGGACAGTCACGCAGGCTGTGCCCTGCACAGCTCCTGGGGTGCCAGCCACAGAGATGCTATTGTGAACAGTGAGACTGTGCAGTGTGGCAACCCCACCTCCAGTTTTCAGAGCCCTCAGTGAATAAGAGAAAAGTCCATCCAGGCTGGTGTGGCTCAGTGGTTGAGCATCAACCTGTGAACCAGGAGGTCATGGTTCAATTCCCGGTCAGGGTACAAGCCTGGGTTGTGGGCTGGATCCTCAGTATGAGGTGTACAGGAGGCAGCTGATCAATGTTTCTCTCTCATTGATGTTTCTATCTCCTCTCTTCCTCTCCTTCCTTCTCTGAAATCAATAACACTATATTTAAAAAAAAAAGAAAGTCCAGCTGGCCCTTGGGGTCCTCCCCCACAGGTATGAATTCCAGGTCTTGGTTTTAGGTACGTGGACACCCTAACTTCTGTCCCAGGGGCACTTAGATCAGAACTCACCCACAGGGACGAGAGCAGCCCCATGCACCAAACCCCAGGCCAGAGCTCTACCAGAGTGGACCAAGCACCAGCTAACAATTGCCCTCACCTTCCGGGGGCAGTGCTTGCTGGGCTGGGCGTCCGCCTTGACACAGTTAAGGGAGAACTAAGTTCCTGCTTCGTCCTGGCTCCCCGAGGGCTCTCTGGCATTTCTGAGTCAGGCGGAGAGGGAGTGCACTTGCCTGGGGCCACTCCTCCTCAGGGCCGAGTGCATCCCAAGCAGCCCCAGCAGAGAATCACCAGAGTTCCCTGAGAGGACAGCCCAGCAGCGCAGGGGACGGAGCCTCCTGACAAACTCCCTTACCTCCACGAATGTGGCTCGAAGCCTGAACACGTCCCCTTGCATCTCAAACAAGGCACACCTCGCGCTGACTGCTGCTGGCCCAGCGACATCTGGAAAGGAGCAGAAAAGAGGGTGTTTTCCTTCCAAACTTCTGGGACCCGGATGCCTGACCTCTGAAACACTGGGCATGCCAGCAAAGGGGTGGTGTGGGGCTCAGAGGGCTTGAGGCCAACCAGCCTTCGCTGCCTGTTTACCAGGAGACCCGCTGGGAAAGGGCAGGCCGTGTGCAAGCCTGGGGCACTTCCCATAAACCTGCAGCAGCTCCCTCCAAGCCTGCAGTTGTCACTAGCTGCCAAGGCCGCTGTGAAGGGCCATCTGCCACCTCCATCCCCCTCCTCCACTTCCCCATCCACTTGTCACTGGAATGGAATCTTCCAGCAAATGTCCCCTTTCCCTCATTTACTTGTAATTTATTGAGAGGGCGTGATTAAACCAAAGTACAAGCCAATGTTCATGCTGCCAAATGTTTATAGCCCAAAGCGTCACTTAGACATTTTGCTAAAACATGGAACATCAGGAGCACTCGCAGTCTGGTCCTGCTTTGGAAGGAGCACAGCCCACGGGCGAAGTTGTATTTTTCGTTACCAGCCAAAGGGAACAGAAGTTTAATGGCTGCTGCTGCTGCTGCTACTGCGTTTAGAGACCCAAATGGCTCTCCCATGAGGCCTGGAAATCAGCAGCGTCACCGGGAGTTTGCCGGAAATGCAGACCCTCAGGCCCCACCCAGCCCTTTAAATCGGGACCTTCGATTTAACAAAATTTAGGCCAGTATAGCTCAAGGGTTGCGTGCTGAGCCAGAACCAATAGGCCAAGTTTGTCAAAGTGCGGCCCACAACGAACACTCATTGACGATGACTCGTGTATCTCAGCCCTTTGTATTCAGCGCGTCTCCCTCGACATAAACCTACATTTCTATGAAAGTGGAAGCTTTTGTTTTTGTGTCCCACATAAACTTAACCCTTCTTTACTTGGCCCCGTGTTAGCCTTTGAGTTTGACATGCTTGCAACAGGCCACTGGTTCGATTCCCAGGCAGGGCATGCATGTGCCTGGTGGTGGGCTCGATCCCCTATGGAGGCTGTGCTGTTTCTCTCTCACCCATGTTTCTCTCTGTCCCTCTCCCTTCCTCTCTCTCTAAAAAATCAATAACAAAATATAAATATTTAGGAGACTTGTATTACAGTAGAACTGGAGAAACAGTGGGCAAGTATATGGATCTGCTGGCTGAGAAACTTACGTTGGGAGTGGGGTATGTGGTGGTGATTTGGTGCATTATTATGATTTTATCAAAAACAAGGCTCCATCAGCTAATTCAATAAAGGGATAAGCTCATCATTCAACAAGCTATTGATCCGTTTAACCATTTATTTTTAATTTTTTAGATATATTTTTATTGATTTCAGAGAGGAAGAGAGAGAGAGAGAGAGAGAGAGAGAGAGAGAGAGAGCTGCCTCCTGCACACCTCCTGCTGGGGATCAAGCCTGCAACCTGGGCGTGTGCCCTTGACCAGCATTGAACCCGGGACCCTTCAGTCCCCAGGCCAACGCTCTATCCACTGAGCCAAACCAGCTAGGGCTCCACTTAGCCATGTATTTATCATCTCCTGTGTGCCAGGCACAGGGATACATCATAAGACTCCGGTACGGCCCAGAAGTCACAGTCTACAGGCAGATGGAGTAGGAAGTACATATTTATCACCTCTCCTGGAAGAGGTAATTCTGAGGCAAGAAAGCTGCCGTGGTGAAGTAGAAAGGCATGGATTCTGAAGCCTGAGAGACCTGAACTCCAAACCCAGCTTTGTGACCAGGTGAGCCTGCCAAACAGGTACAGAGCTAATGTATATGAAGAGTCTGACTGTATTAGGCGCTAAAATGGTAGCTGCTGTTGTTTTCACAAATACTTTAGGAGCAGAGGATGAGGTTTCAGTAAACCCGTATGGGAAATTCTGGGAGGCTTCTTAGGGGTGTGACTGTGGACCAGGGCAGTGCAAAGTAAGCCGGCAGGAAAGCAGAAAGGGATGCCTGGCAGAAGGAAGAGAATGTGCGAGGGCAAAGAGGTACAAAGGGCTCGATGGGTAGGGGGCCGCTGTCTGAGCATGCTCTCTGGGACGGGTCCACGCTCTTGGTTCTAACAAACATTCACAGCTCCGGCGAGCTAGAGCCATGTTGCGGGCATGTGAAGGAAAGCACGTTCATAGCGGTGTTAAGGTTCGTGTTAAAATGGAGAAACAAGATGATGTGCACGGCCACCCTCTCGTCCCTGGGAGCTCTCATTCCCAGGCAGAACTTAGCTCCCTAAAGCCACTGGCGTGGGAAACCTTGCAGACATCTGCCCCTTGTCCTTGACACCTTGGCTTCCACTGGTTGAAGTTCAGCAGTCCTTTCACACTCCGTGGTAGTTCAAAGGTTACTCTGAGAGGCATACACTTCAACGGGCGAGGCCTGAAAGAGGAGAGCTGTGTGGAAGCGCCTCCTAAGTGGCCAGGCACCCTGCGTGCTTGCGCTTTATGGTTCTAATGAGAGGCTGATTTAACGGTCAGCCTACAAGGGGATTAGCCCTGGCGCTTGGCCAGGGGAGTCGAGCTGCTGGCTCAGGGTTTGGATTAGAAACAGTGATGTGAGGCAACACAGCAAGCAGAGTGTTGGTGGGGGGAGGGGGCTGGTCCTCGGTGCCAACGCTGACATTTATTAGCTGTGCAGCTAGAGACGGCTCATTTCCTCGCCCCGCCTCCATTGCTCCTCTGTAAGATGAGAAACCTGGCGGAATCTTGCTGTGCAGAGCCCATGCTCTGTGGGATGTGATAAAGTGGTCCAGGGCCGGGGGCAGCGAGGATCACACGCTCAGAGACAATGGGAGACACCGGATGGAACTGGTGGCCGGAGCCTGGGAAGCCTGGTCTGATGGGAAGTGAGAGGAGAGGTGGGAGGTGGGAGCAGGCTGCTGTGTGTTAGATCCAGGCTTCCTTCGGGGTTGGACGCTCAGGGTTTTGCTCCCCATTTGGGGCCTTTCTTCCGCTGAACTGGGCAGGTGGCGGGTCTTGGGGACTCTCGGTTTCTGCGTTTGTATCATGGGGACGATAAGAACCACCTGCCCCATGCAGTTACTGTGAGGGAGAAATGGGCGCTGCATGGGAGGGCTGTAGCCTGCACTTATTCTGTACCGACGGTTTGTCGTTGTCGTTATATCTTGTGTAAACAGTCTGGGAGACGCAGATGTTTTCAAAAAGTACTCCCCACCACCACCACCAGCTTCAGGGGACTTCAGAGGACCTGCTTTCCTAACCTCACACCCACACATAGTCCTTCCTAGTCTTTACTTCGTTTCACAGATATGTGTTGCCTCTGTAACTAAGTGTAGGGAGTGGAGGGTTGGACCCTGTCTCCATCCTGCTGGTGGGACGGTTTCCATGGTGACAGAGGAAGTCCGTGGGAGAGGAAAATAAATGGCGCTATGAGGAAGAAATAGATTTGGGGCATCAGGCCACACTCGCAGCCAGTTTCCTGGCAGACTGTTCAACACATTAAATAGCCACCCGTGCACTGCGTGCTATCAGCCCGGCTATCTCCAGCACAGAAAACGATCAGACAGATCCTTGCCTCAGGACTGGGGGGGAGGCGAGGGGTGCCGACCAGAAATAGTGTTCGAGTGAGATATCCCGGCTTATACACTGCGGGCTTGTCTGATGCGGACTGCGTCTCTGATGACAGATGGCACAGTGGCCCACAGTAGCTAAGCAGAGAAGAGAAGAGCTTCAAAGGATCTGTCACCTAAAGAAAAATGAGTTCTTGGAATGTAGCATCGATTCTGTCCTTGTTTTGAGGGGAGGATAAAATGTTTTGACAATTTTCTTTGGCTCAGGGTAGTAGGATCTGGTTCATCTGCTGCTGTGGAACCTAATTGTGTGAGGGGCTGAAAAGGACTCAGGCCGAGACCCTGGGGATGCAAGGGGTGGGGCGACAGGGACTCCTCCTGCCTTTGAGCATGGGCCGCAGGTGAACCCCTAGGGAAATTTTAGATGGGAAAATGCCACTAAGCATAACGTGAGGCCGCAGGTGAAGAGGAACCCGAAAGGGGAAATCCAGTGTGCACTTTAGGGGTGAGCATGAGACCTGAACTTGGTAATGGGGGTTCTCCAGCTCAGCTTCTCTTCCTGTAACTCAGTTTTCACCTCGGATGAATGGGTTTTCCTTGCCCCTTTTGCCTCAGCAATGCTTTTGTGAGCATCATGTAAGGTTGAAAGGTTGTTTATGAAGTGAAATAGTTATTTACCATTGTTAAAAATTATCCAGCCCTAGCCAGTTTGGCTCAGTGGCTAGAGCATCGGCCTGCAGACCAAAGGGTCCCGGGTTCGATTCCGATCAAGGGCACATACTTCGTTGCAAGCTCCTCCCCAGCCCGGCCCTGTGGCAGGGTTCGCGCAGGAGGCGACCAATCAATGTGTTTCTCTCACATTGATGTTTCTCTCCGTCTTTCCCTCTCTCTTCTACTCTCCCGAAAAAAAATCAATGAAAAAATATCCTCGGGTGAGGATTAAAAAAATCCAAAACTTGGAAACAAGGCAGAAAGATGGGTGGCGCATCCTTTCAGCATCACATGGCCTTGCCCTGCCCCACAGCCTCGAGGGTTATCTAGAGAAATGGACTGTGCTCTGCTCTAAGACTTGGAGCTTTTTCTCCAGTTGGCGATGCAGATGCAGATGATTTTGTGTCCCTTTGAAGAAGATAACCCCAAAGGCTATGGTTTATTGTCCTAGAGGACATGAACTAGTCTTGTACCTTACCCATCAATCTTGTCCTAACATTAAATTGACTATGAATACCTAGCTCCTTAAACGTTTTTTTTTTAAGTTACCTTTATTGCTGAAAGTATTACAGATGTCCCCTCCTCCCCCCACACAAATAACTCCCTCCATCCCTTACCTACACCCTTCCTCCCCCTCAGACCTTCACCGCACCATCGTCTGTGCCCATGGGCAATGCATGGATGCATATAAGTTCCTTGGTTAATCTCTTCCCTCCACCACCCTTCCCTCAGATTCTCAGTCTGTTCCATTTTTCTCTTAAATGTTTTTTAAACTGATTGGAATCTCGTACTGATTCTTTCATTAGCGAATGGGCGGCCTAAAATCTGTGCTAAGTTCTATTTCATATTTGCACAAGAGTCGTGGCTTTACCTTTTAGAAAATTATAACTTAACACCATCCCGTGCCCTCCTGACTCTGCATGAGTTTACCTTCTGAGCTGGGGTGTTCTGAATTGGCACTAAATTCTATTCCGAGTCAACTACTCTGACATGCCTTTTGCAAATAAGCGCCACAAGCTTACGTGTAATTAAAGGTTATTGGTCAACATGCTCTGCTACTTAAAAACAAGCTCTCCCCTAGGGGTTCCCAGGAGAGAGGGTGGAGATGGCTGGGGTGGAGTGAAGTTATGAGAAGGTCCAGAGAACAACTGAGATCATATCCAGAAAAATGATCCCGAAAACTATCCCACTACCATCAACAACCCCAACATAATAACAGCTTGACAGCCTGTGGGGTGATTTCCCTTAAGCGTTCTCTTCCCTAGCAGTTATGATAGCCCTGCGAGGTGTCGTCATTACTCCTAGTCAACCGGCGATGCATGGCAGCGCGTCCGGGCAGGAGAAGCAAGTTGTGCCTTCAGAGTGGTCTGGACTGGAGCTCCTCTGCAGGAGGGGTGGGGGTGGGGGGTGGGGGGCGTGGAACCTTCTCAAGGTACACTGATGTGTACTGGCCTTCCAGCAAGCTCCTAATGTTTACGATGGTACTAACATTTGTTGAGTATGCTTTATGTGCGGGGGAAATGCCAAACATTTTCATGGCATTTCACTAAAGCTACTTGATGAACTTATGAGCGAGAGACTTTCACTAACCTCGTTTTCAGATGAGGAATCAGGCCCAGAGAGGTTAGGACCCAATAGCTCGTAAGTGCTAGAGGCAGGAAGTGAAACCAAGAAGCCTTGCCGCAGAGCTGGGCTCTCATCCGCTCTGCCGTGGCACTTCACACCGAGCTCTCTACAGTTTACAAAGCATGTTCCTATCAGCCCGAGGCTGTGGATATATTGCGTTTGGCTCATGAGAAAAGCAAGCTCAGAGGACTGATGGGATTTGCTGCTCAGAGCATGGTTCACACTCATGTCTGTGGAATCCAGATCCTGTGACTTCCTACCACACCAGGAGTCTCCAAGCCCCGACAGCCTCTCCGAGTCTGGCCTGGGCTCTGGGCATCAGGCCTATTGGATCCAAAGGGATGGGAGGGTATGTTTGCAGGGGTGGGAAGTCCTGGAAGGGCCAGGGTGGGGCAGTAGGAAAAGGTCATGATCACCTTGGTCCCGGGATTTCTACCCCAACCGTGTTCTGCTGAATCAACTACAGTGTAGACAGATGTTCAAGGCAAGACAGGCCTCAAGGGCAGTTGTCGAGGCGGCAGCCAGAGAGGAAAGTGAATCAGAGCCCTAAGCGGTGCCTGTGGGAGAAAATTGCCAGGCGCTGGCTTCACCTAGTTTACAGGCTTCTCCCTGAAATGACGACCGGTCAGCTATGCTCAGGACCATTCTGGGGAGCTGGAGTCACACTGTGACCCAAGCTGTGACGATGGATCTGTTTCCTAGAGGCTTATCACTTAAAGGGACAAAAACCATACCTAACTTGCTATCATTTCTGGGTGTACTCTCACCTCTTAATAGCTTGTTCATATTGAGGGTATGAGCACCCACCTGCTTGAAGTAATGCTGAACCACTTTTAAAGGGCTCAAGACTGCTGAGTGTCAGATGTCAGGGGCTCCCATGATGTGGCACCTCATCTGTCCACATTTTCCCATTCTGCTTCCCACATCATCTCCCCTTTCTACCCAGATTCTCTTCCCAGTCACTGGGCCTCCAGAAGTTCTCCTAAATATACACTCAGTGGTTTTGCTCGTGGTCACCTAAACCCCAGAGGACTTCCACCCCACCCACTCTTTAGGGACCGGATTAAGTCCCATCTTTTTTTTTTTTTTAATTTGTCAATTGCAGTTGACATTCAGTATTATTTTATAATAGTGGCCTGATGCACGAAATTCATGCACATTGAAAGGGAATTAATTAGAGGATATGAGCATGAGGCAGTCTGCATTTCTGAAATTCAATGAGATGAATTTTAGCTATTACTTTGCCAAATAAATGGAATTTACAGATATCATTTAAAAGAGCATTCAGCTTAGTATTAAAAACTCTGGCTACCAAGTCAGGTCTGTTTTCAACTTTTTGCCAGCATTGTAAATTGTTTGCAGCATCTGCCTATTTGGGGTTGCATGTCATGTTATGAATAAATCGGCTTGCCTTACTTCATTACAATTGCCATAGCATCCTGATATCGCTGCTGCATATTTCTGGGACTACCCTCAAAAGATGATGGAAGTATTATCAGTTTATCAATCGGCACATTGTTGTTTTCAGATCTAGATTTGAGATAATCCATCAAACCACTATATTTTTCAACTCTCAACTTAGATTGGTTTGCTTTGATGAAATTTATCCGATTGGCCTCCATTTTTGAATATGAATCCACAATAAACTGTCGAGTTAATTTTCCTGCATTTAAAATAGGATTGAATGTGTCCTGCACAGAGAGATGAAATCCATAACAGTGCATTTGTGTGACTCGTGTCCTTACATTTTGTCTAATATTATTGTCAATTACACTGCTGGCTCTGAGCCTTAATGCAATATCTGTTCCCCAGCTTTTTTCAACATGTGGAAAAAGAATAGGTTATGTCATTGCATCTAATATAGGAAACACTATATGGGTTTGTTTCATTTTAGTGGCATTTGGATTATTGGGATCTGGTTTACAATGAATGAGCAAGTTCCTTTCAAAATGAGGTTCTCCATCTTCGTTTCTGAGTATGACAGCAACCTCGTTTACACAGAGAGAATTATATCTACCTGGGTCACTGTTACGATCGTATTTAATTGCCATTGTTACTTCTGTGGGAGCAATACTTTTTGCTTCTACTTCAGATTGGGCTTCCTTTTCTACCTCATAAAGCATCTTGTACGATTTTGTTAATTCATTTATTTTATGCATGAGGTTGTTGATGTTGATCATGAGTCTTTCTGAGCAGCCCTGGTTTTCTGGCATTGCTAATCTTTTACTTGTTGCTTCAGCTGTATCCAAAATATAGAGTTGAGCAAACTTCCAAGAAACAGCATCCGAAGGATGTAAAGTTCCAGTATGGTGATAAACTTGTCCATGTATTCTAAAACAGTATTGCCCATATCCTGATGGTGATGCAATATTTGTACCCATGGAAGCAAAAGCAAAAGAACTATTTATGGAATGAATATTTTCCATGAAATTTTTACTGTCAGAATCTTCGTTTGTCATTAATCTTTTTAAATATGCCAGGTAATCTGGAAAATGTATATCATTTAGACAGACTTTCCCTTTGCTACATCAAGTAAATTTCCCATTGGATGGTTTTTCATCAGAGAAATTTAGCAATAGGCAAAATTCACATCTAACAGTCATTCCACCACAACTATGTTCGAGAATTGCATCCTCATGTACTCCACTTTCACTGAGAAGGCAGTTCTATCAATATTGGTAGTACTTGTTGATGACTGTTCTATAGACATATAATGTCATCGCCACCGCCTTCTTTCACCTTCAAAGGCACGTTGGTCTTTAGACATTTTCTGTCGATGACACCAGTGCTTTTTGGCATCAGAGTGACGTTTTTCCAATAGCTGGTCTTCAGATACATTCTGTCTCTGCTGGCGCCTTCTTTCAAGATCAGATGCATATTGCTTTTCAGACATTTTCTGTTGATAACACCAGCATTTTTCAGCTGCAGAGCTGCATTGTATCAACAGTTGTTCTTTAGACATAGTCCCTCCTCTCTACTGTCTCGGTCTGAGATTCAGGTAAATGAGAGTCCTGGCTGTCAGGCCTCTGAGAGCTGTCTGACCAGCGGCTGATTCTGGCTGATTCTGTGGGGGTGGGACTTTCTCCTCCCTGCTGTCAGTTTCCATAGTTGTGAGGAGGAAGCTGGGGTGACAGAGGGAGCTATGCTCTCCAAGCCACTCTCTCTTGCTCTGCTCTATGTCCAGCAGCCTTCTGCTCTACCAAGTCTTCCAAACCTCCTGCTCTCCACCTGCTCTCTCACTCTGCTCTCCACCTGCGAAGGTCCCAGGAGTCCACAGGCGTGGCTAGGCACGACCGGCATTGCCTCTAGGGGCCAGTGATGGTCCTGGGAACCCGAGGGCATGGCTTGGTGTGGCCAGCCTCGTTTCCTGGGGCCTGTGATGGTCCCAGGAGCCTGTGGCCACCAGGGCACTTGACACCTGCATATGCAAACAAACCCACCATCTTTGTCAGGTTAATTTGCATACTCACTCCTGATTGGCTGGTGGGCATGGCTTGTGGGCATCACAGAGGGATGGTCAATTTGCATCTTTCTCTTTTATTAGTATAAATTAGTTTCAAGAGTACAGCATAGTAATGAGACATCTATATTATTTATGAAGTAATCTCCACTTTCCCCCTCCTCCCCCATAAGTCTAGCACCCACCTGGCTGTGTATATAGTTATTATAATAAGTCCCATTTTTCCATAATAAAAAGAATCCATATTAGCTGTAACAAGTACTAGGCTTTGCGGTTTTCCAGTCACTGAGCTAAGTCTGAGTTCATGCAAATCCTGCAACACCTGCATGAGATAGGTTACCTTGCGGGGGTCCTCAAGGTGTGGTCCCAAGCAGCACCTGGGAACTTGTTAGCCCTGCAGATCCTCAGTCCTCACCCTGGACTTACTGAACCAGGCACTTTGCAGGTGGGGTTCAGCATGGCTGTTCAAGCCCTTCTGGTGATTTGTTTGTAAACATCTGTCTGAAAACCACTCACCTTCGCTGGTCTCCCAAGGTTGCGCACGAGCCCACTGAAGGATAACTCACTGTGTGGCTTTGCCTGAAGCTGATTCAGGGCCTGGATGAAACACTTTCAGTGACAAAACCAGGAAAACCCTAGGCAAACCAGGAGCTGGGCTCCCTAACTAAGAGGATTCAAAGAGGTCAAATTAAAGCACTAGAGCCTGGATTTGAATCCTTGTCTCTTTGAATCTAGAATCTCCATCTTAATTTAGCCAATATACTACAGGTGGTGCCAAGAAGCCATTTCTAAGATTCTTTGGGGCCCTTCCATATTTTTTTTCTCAAATAACTCACAGAAATGTAGAGTTATAAATGTGATCAGTGCCAGGAAGGAGAAAAGCAGAGCTCAAATTAGTCTGACATGGATTAGCATAAAACTCACCTGGGATCTGGCTAACATGCAGATTCTGGTCTAGCAAATCTGAGGGAGCCAGTACTGCTGGGCTGGGATCACACTTTTTATTTTATTTTATATTGATTTGAGAGAGAGAGAGAGAGAGAAACATTGATGTGTTGTTCCTTATATCTATGCATTCACTGGTTGCTGCTTGTCTGTGCCCTGGAATGGAACTTGCAAGCTTGGCCAGTTGGAATGGTGTTCTAATGAACTGAGCTGCTCTGCCAGGCCCCAGGGACCACACGCTGATAGTGAGGGACTTGTGTGCATGTTAGGATCACCAGAGGGTCTTTCTACCCTCCCAAAGCCCAGGCCACATTAGCCACAACCTCAGGGGATTCCGATGTGCAGACAAGTCTTGAAACAACTGGGCCACACTGTTGTATCCCCAGCTGCCCCACCTTGGATTTTACCGTCATCGGCTTAAACCCCATCCCCTTACTCAACTTGCAGACATAGTTCCTACAGTGAGTTTTCACGCAGGTCTGACTTCTGTTGTTGGCATTTCATTTTGGCTCCACCTGCCCTGGCACGAGCCTGCCTCATAGGCCTTTGTGCCAAATGCAGTAACGCTCTTAGCAGCTGTACAGAGGGGAAGCTCCGCCCCTTCCTCTTCCCCTAAGTTTTGTGGGCTGGCTGTCTCCTCTCAGGGGCTCTCTTGGATGTGGAGACCCTCTGCTTGGCCTGAGGGCAGGGAAGTCCTCCCCACCCCGCAGGGCCATGGGGGGTTGGGAACTGAGAGAGTCTGTCAGATGGAGGAACCCAAACTGGGGACACCTGAGGCCCCGATGGTCACAAGCTGCAGCATGAAGACATGAAGAGTTGTCTGTTTGTTTTTTCCTTAAGAACAGTGGTTCCCCCCTTTGGGGGTCAAATGACCCTTTCACAGGGGTCGCCTAAGACCATCCTGCATATCAGATATTTACATTACGATTCATAACAGTAGCAAAATTAGTTATGAAGTAGCAATGAAAATTTTATAGTTGGGGGTCACCACAACAAGAGGAACTGTATTAAAGGGTCACGGCATTAGGGAGGTTGAGAACCACTGCTTAAGAAGTTTGGTCCTTTCGGGAGTGGCCTGGCTGGGAGGTATAAGGGGCACTTCCCTGTCCTGCCCAAGAACCCCAGGATCTTGATAGGGATCTGGACTTCCTCCACTTTTTGGAGCTCCTCAACAACTGAAAACATGAGTTGCTAAAAAAGGGTTACAGATCTGTTTTTTTAAAGCTGTGTGTTTACCACCTGAAGTCAAGTCTCCTTCCACCACCATCTAACCCTTCTGCTACCTTCCCACAGGTCCTCCCCTCTGGCAGTCACCATACTCTTGTCTATGAGGTGTTTGTTTGTTTGCTTGCTTGCTTAATTCCTTCTTTTTTTTCTGCCCAGGCCTCCTACAAAATCTTAACAGAGTAATGAAATCAGTAGCTCACCAGTGCAATACTGCCTCTCCTTTTGCCACCCTCCCTGTGACGGGCGGTCACCAGTGGTGCAGGGGCCAGAACCCCAGGGATGCTGGGGAAGCCCAACAACAAGGCCCTTTCCTGTCTGTTTGCTTTTCATGAGGATGACGTTTGGCACGCACTTCCGTAATATGTGTTTTCCTGTTTTGATGTAAAATGAACGTTCCCTGTCTTACCCACTCCAGTCTCAGGCAGAACTGGTGCCCTGTGCTTGCCTGCCCTCTGGCTCACTTATCTCCCTGCCAATGCTCCTTCGCTGGTTGGGGACGCCTCAGGCTGGGGTTGCAGGTGTGGCCCAGAGAACCCTGCTTCCCCAAATGGGAGAGGGAAGAGTGGGACTTGTAGCCAGATCCTGGAGGAGTCCACCGTTAACTCCTCTGGCCTCCAGACCACAGGCTTAGCTACCGTAGCAGAGTATGCACAACTGGCTGGTGGCGGTCTTTCTCCCCGTTTGAATTTTCATTCTGCGCCATTGGACCCTGTGGGCTCCATGAAGACGTGCAAATCAGCCAGGGAAACCACTTCAGATAAAGCGTTTCCTAAAAGCAAGGCTACTCTGATACCTGCAGCGGCAGCAGCAGAGTCCTCGCCTGCACCAGCGGTGACTTCTGTGTGCGCACAGGGCCATGCGCGTGTGGCTGTGTCCTTTCTCCCCTGGGGCTGCCCTTGGCCCTTTCTGCTACTCTGTCTGGGCAAGCACAGATGAGAAGAAATCTCCTCAATTTAGATACCAGTTTCCTGAATTGGGTAATGAGGATAGAAATGCACAGACTAAACAAAGTGAGATTAGCGCAAGTGATCTAGTACTTAGACTTCTATGGATGGAAAACTTTTCCCCCCCCTGTTTTGTTTTTAAACACCGATCCTATTTAAAGCAGCAGAACAGGAAAACGGTTAGTGGGTGACGTTCTGATTGCACAAGTGCCTGGGTTGTTGGTATTTCACGGCACAGATTCAATTCTTTTCCTATTAGGTGATTTGTATATGTTAAATTTATCACGTGGACGGCTGTAGTAGGAAGAGCTAGTTTGATGGATTTAGCTCAGGATATTAGCAGTGTCTGGTATCTCAAATAAAGTTCTGTAAAAATGGACAACAAAAGGTTACTTGCTACCCTCTGTAAGACATGGCGTTTTGTCTTGTTTAGTTTTTGTTTGCCAAGATAGTTTGCCCAGGCTCAGCGTTAGGAGAATTTGGGTTTGGGACAGAATATACGCATTGTGTTGAACAGATAAGATTAAGGTAAGGTCAGGGCAGAGAGGCAGGAGCAAGGAGTCACAGAAGCCTGCCATGCTGGGGCCAGGTCAGCAGGGTCATGTGGGGGTCCCAGGCCCTCGGGGAGAGGGTGAGTCCTAATCATCTGCCAAGCCTTCGAAGAACATGCCTCTAGGAAAGTTCTGGAAACCATGTCCCTTCCTCAGGGAGGTCCTTGGTTTTCCCAGGCTCGGTACCCCTCCCTCCCCCATGAGCTAGTGCCTAGCCACCAGGCCTGAGCCTTTACAGAACATCTATCATTGTAATCACTTGTTTGGGTCTTTCTCCTCCTCCAGGGGAGGAAATGATCAGAGATCCCCAAGGTGTGGACACAAAGGGTTAATCCGGCTCTGAAAAAGGAGTGGAAAAGCAAGTCCAGATGTGGAGAGAGGAATCTAAAATGAAAGGTCTCTCTGTTTAAGACCCTGCCTTTGCCTCCCCGCCAGCTGGTTCTAGACACGGGGGCATGCCTGGACCCCGGGCCTCGGCTACAGTGAGCTGCCAACCCTGCCTGGAGTGACTGCCTCTAAAACCTCACCCACCCCAGTGACCCCATTCTTAACCACATCCTGGAAATCTCCGGACTAAAAATGTGGAGCCTGTTAGTAATGTCTCCCTCCCACTCCATTATCACTTGGCAGGACGCAGCAGATGCTCTGCCAGCAAGATAGGGCTGGTCTGCCTCTTCCTTTTCCTTTCTCCTGTCTGCCTTTTTGATAACTGTACCTTTTTGTATCTTTAGCACATTCATAAAAAAAAAAAATAGGCAAAGAGGTGATAAGACTCGAATCAGTACATTTTTCAAGAGTTTGCTGCTCTTGGAAAGGGCTGACGGGGCGCTTGCTTGGAAGAGCTGTAGCATCTGTAGGAAGCAGTCTACAAGGCGGGGCTCCCTCTCCCCGTTGAAAGTGGGCAGCAGCGAGGTATGCGCAGAATATCTTTTTATTCCGAAGGCGCTCATCCCTGGATCTGCGCGAGGGCCACCGAGAAGCGAGGACGCTGACCCCTTTGGCTGCCACTCTTTGGCAGGGTCAAGGCCTCTTTCCCGCTTGTTTCTTGCTGAGACTGATTTACACGTGTGTATCCAAATCAGGCCCACGAGTCCATGTAGGAGGGGCCCTGCTGCACTGAATGGATAGGACTTTTTTTTTTTAATCCTCACCTAAGGATATTTTTCCATTGATTTTATTAGAGAGAGTGGAAGAGAGAGGGAAAGACAGGGAGAAACATCAGTGTGAGAGAAACACATTGACTGGTTGCTTCCTGCACGAGCCCCAATTAGGACCAGGGCCCAGGCCAGGGAGGAGCTTCTAACCCAGGTACATGCCCTTGACAGGAATCGAACCTGGGACTCTGGTCTGCAGGCCAACACTCTATCCATTGAGCCAAGTGGCTCTGCAGGGACAGGAGTTCTAAGGCTGAACCAGTGTGGTCTTTGACACCAGCTCCCTCTGAAGGAGATGCAGCCACTGACCAGCCAGTGGCACAGGAAGTGCCTGCACACAGGCTAACAGGAGCAGTGGAGGGGCAAAACGTTCTTCCTCTGTTTTTGAGAACTGCTTGTTTCTAGAAAAAGTTGGCCCATTCTTTGAGGAGTTCCCTGCTTCCCAGAAATAGTCGGTGGGAGGAGGGTCCCCCTGCCTCCGCACTTCAGGACTTCCTCTAGACCTCGCCAGACACACGGATTCCCAGAGGGGGGCGTTGTTTTCTTTGACTCTGAACGGGATCCTACAGGTCAAGAGCTGTCCTGGCATTTCTTTCCAAACTAAGTGTTTCCAGAGGCTCCAATGCAATCTTTTTTTTTTTTTTTTTTTTCTTCTTGAAATGGTCTTTTTCTTCTTCTTCTTCTTTTCTTGGCCAGGCCCTGCCAGCTTTTTGGAAGAGATAAGTAAAACCACCAGCCTCACTAGGGGCCAGAGGTTACCCAGATCCTCCGGGAATCTTATCTAGAGATTTACCAAGGAGCTCGGGATGTCACGATAAAAGAAAGAAAGTCCGAGTAGGGACTCTCTACCCCCATTTCCTAAGTGAGAACAAGCCGTGGTGTCCCAAGGCCTAGCATCTTCAGGTTGCGCTTGGGAATTAAAACTGAATTGGCTTCATGGGTCTTAGGTTTCAACTCTTACTAGACTGACGACTCCTCAAGTAGAAAACTGTAAGCTAGAGGCCAGCAATGCTTCCTCATTGACCCTAACGTATGGTCTTAGAAAGCCCTGTGTCTTGTATTTCTTAGTTGTACCCATCGCAATTCTAATTCGTTCATTGTGGAGATAACACTTTAATGTCGATCTTTTCTGCTAGGCTGTAAGTCTATGGGGGCAGGGTCCCTGCATGTCTAGTTCATTGCCCTGTCACCAGTGCCGAAAATAATGCCTTACACATAGTAGGTCCTCAATAAACATCTGTGTGAATAGCTTACTTTATAACACTTTCATTTTTGCCTTTCATCAGTGCTTCTTGGTGCATTAAAAGCTAACACAGCTGAGGCTGATGCCTGCGGGAAGAGTTGGAAGAAAAAAGAACCACCCTGGTTTCTGGGATTACAGGCCAACCCTCCCTTCCCCCAATTCCTCCTGATTTCAGCGCCTGAGGCCTTCCTATAAGGATGTAATTTGGTGTGGGGGGCAGAGTGTCTGATTTCTTAACTTGCAGCATTTCTGATCTTTCCAATGATAATATACTTTTATTGGAATAATTTTGGAAATGGGAGAGACTTAGCAAACCAAGTTGGAGAATTTGTAATCTTGCTTATTTGAATCTTAATGTCTTAAAAGGAAATGTGCTGTGTCCATGTACAGCTCTGTTATTAGAAAGTCTGCAGGCCTTGCTTATGCAAATGGTTCCTGCTAGAATCTCAGGCCCAAGTTCTTAGGTTAATTCATACAATGGAAGCATTCACATACTCACACACACACACATACACACACTCACACTCACTCACCCCCCCACACACACACACACTCTCCCTCCCCCACATACACACATTCACACACACATACACACTCATACACACCCCTTTCATCCAATATTGGTGCCTTGATGTTAAAAAAAAACACTTATGTTTTAGTGTAATGATGTTTAGCAAGACTTTTTCATTTAAGACAAGTATTCTTGTTATAAATGGCTTCCCTCTTCTCTCTTTTTTGCTGTTATATGTTTTTAAAAATAACATTCAATACACATTCAAGTATTTCCTCCTTTCCTTGGTTTTACCCCATATAATGCTGTAGTTGTACCAAGTTTATATAGTTGAATTCTGTGTTTAAGAAAATCTGACATAAAGAAAGTCACAGATTCTTAGAAATGAAAATACCTTAAAGAGTATTTAGGCCAGGTTTCCCTAAGCCCAGTTTTATGAAACAGACATTGGTACATGGTAATTCACTTTACAAATGATTCCCCTTTAAAGTCTCACCTTTGAAGCTCATTTAACATAATTAAAATGTAAAATCAGACCCACAGAAGCCAAGTTTCTGTCCAGAAAATTATCTCTTGAGTAAATTTAGAATTATTCATTTAACCATATGCCCCAGGAATAATGCCAAATTCCTGTATACCTCTGAGCCTGCCCACATTCAGTTCCCTCTGCTTGGACCACTTCCCACTCCCTTCACCTAACAAATTCCTAATCTTCCCTCAGACACCTCTAACATATGGTCTTAGAAAGCTCTGTGTCTTGTATTTCTTAGTTGTACCCATCACAATTCTAATTAGTTCATTGTGGAGATAACTCTTTAATGTCGATCTTTTCTGCTAGGCTGTAAGACTATGGGGGCAGGGTCCCTGCATGTCTAGTTCATTGCTCTGTCACCAGTGCCTAAAATAATGCCTTACACATAGTAGGTCCTCAATAAACATCTGTGTGAATAGCTTACTTTATAATACTTTCATTTTTGCCTTTCATCAGTGCTTCTTGGTGCATTAAAAGCTAACACAGCTGAGACTGATGCCTGCAGGAGGGGTTGGAAGAAAAAAGAACCACCCTAGTTGCTAAGATTATAGGCCAACTCTCCTCTTCCCCCCTCAATAGCTCCCCTTTCCCTTCAAGGTTCTAGCACTGGCTCATCTTCTCTTCATTCTCAGTATGCTCTTCTCTCATGTATGAATCTACTCAAATGGCTTCAACTCTTCCCTCCAGCCCTCAGCTTTATCTCCAGGGATGTTTTCAGCTCCTAAAATGTCTTCATGTATAGACCAATGGAACTGCCAGCTCACCTTCTTTGCCCCTCAAACCTACTGGTTCTCCCACATTTATGGTTTCCCTGCCCCCGCAGTCACCTGGACCTGCAGTCTGAATGCAGTCAGCTGCTCGCAAGTAGACATGGAAAGGAAGCGCTTCTGATTGGGCAGAACCAGGCTTTTCCTCATCGAGGGGCCCATTTCTAGTTTGTGTCCTCCCTCCCATCATGTACCCCAGAAGGTGGATGTTCCCCGGTGGGAGTGCCAGCTTCTGAACTTTCTGGAAGGTGCCTCACTAGAGAAAATCAGACTTTAGAGAAACTCAGAATGTGGCAACCACAGGCTTTCCACGAAACAGAAACAATACGAGCACCAGGAAACTGTGAACGCCAGGCCCATCCATGAGAATCATTAAGTTTTGCAGACTTTCCGTGGCATTTCTGGTCCTGGCGCGGGGCTCTGGAATATCCCTTCATCCACGCCCGCCCTTCAAATGATTTGCTGGCAGAGGTGAGGGAGAACTGTTGGCCTGGGAGCTGAGGAGCTGAACCTGAGCCCTGGCTACTTTTTTCACTGCCTGAGTGACCCTGGCGAGAAGTTTCTGCATCTGAAACTCGATTTTCTCATCTTTACAATGGATCACAATCCCTATGGACTTCATGGGGTTGTTCTGAGAATCAACTGTGCTGATATACATGAGATTCTCTGAAAACTGTAAGTTCTATGGAGAGTAGAGAGTACCAAACACGAGATATTTAAGGGACTCGGGTTCCTCCTTCGCTAGTTTTGTCCTCAATATACCATCTGTGTGGTATCTTTACTTACATTTCTTTTTTAAGAAATCACATCTTAAAAACGTATTTCTTGAAACCTTTATCCCTAAAATGTATATAAATGGGAGGTAACCATAAAAATACAGTACATATGGAACGGCATTAACAAATTCTCGCTAATACTGTTGCTCTCTAAACGCTCTGAGCCTGAGGCCTGCTCTCCATCTGTTGAACGTGGCATTGGGTAAGTGTCCGAGGCCTTAGAGACACTTAAGCCCCAGGTGCAGGCTGTCTCTTTGACATAATCTGAAGGAGGAGGAAGTGAAGAGGGAGGAAGATGCTCATGGGGTTCAATTTGTGAATGCATGACTGTATCCAACTGAATTCATCGTATGACCAGCATGCTCACGGCCCGTCCTTCTGGAACCCTGCGGGGTGAACATGCTGGGTACAGGTGGGAAAAGTACAGAGGGAAGAGTGTGCAGATGTGGATTGGATTCCCTACATTTACACTGGTAATACCACCATGGCAATTTATTTAGTCCCTAAATCTTATTTCCGAATCTTCGTTTACTCATCTGTAAAATGGGGTTGGTGGAAACATTAGAAAAGAACTATTTAGAACAATGCCTGCATGTGGCCTAAATGCGTAATAAGTGCAGCTACTAGGCCTAGTGCAAGAGCAAGCCTTCTGTTTTTGCCCCTCACATCAAGGGCGGAACGTGGGGGAAGTTTCTGGTGCTTCGGTTCTGACGAGTATAGAATAATTAGCAAAGCTAAGGAGAAACTGTGGGGCTGTTTCTCTACTAGCAAAGTAACGAGCAGAAGTGAAGTAATTAATTGAACCATTATGATTTTTAAAACGTGGGGAAAATGTCAACCAAGAAAGCAATTTCCTCCCCCAGCAAAACTTAGCATGGGCTGTCACCCACTGCTTCAAAAGAGCATTCGCAGTCAGCTCGGTGTCAAGGGCTTGGCTAAAATTACAAAGCCCAGAGGTGTTGATATTAAGCGTTTATAAAAAAAGGAGTGCCAACGCCAAGTCTCCAGGATAAGGAGAAATATGACGGGCCCAGCGCCTTCTCAGAATTTCTTACACTTCAAAGAGCGTGCACTTGGCAAAGATTCCACCACTTTCCTGAGTTTGGTCAACGGAGCTGAGCAAAGGCAAAACTCTTAAAATCCACACAGATGGAACTTTTCCACTGGCCCTATTTGGGTATAAATATTCATCAAGGACTAGAAACTTAAAGGAGATATGGGCCTGAGCGAGGAGTGGTTTGGACCCAACTTCAGCCAGTGTTCAGTGGCCTCGCTGGCTCCTGCCTCTCAGGAGGGCCAACTCCCCTGAGACGGGGCTGCCGTTGTCTCAAGATCTGAGCCAACAGCCTCCCAGGCCAGGCACACCATTGGAGTTTGTTCTCAAGAGGCTCCCAGCCAGAAACAGGGGCCTGGGGTTCAGATGAAGGTTCAAGTTAGTTGTCTGAAGGAAGGAAACACGGCAAAGGCTTGGCTCATCCTCCATCCTGAAGTCAATCCTTTTGTAGACAAACTGGAGGGAGGATCATAAACTTGGAACCAGACATTAGAAGTTCAGGATCTGGTTTGGAATCGTGCCTTCCCCAACCCTCTCAGGTTTATTTCCTTTTCATCTCAAGATCCTCCCTAAACCTAAATAACAGAACCAAGGAAAGTCCTTCCCTCTCCCCTCACCCCACTCCTGATCTCGGTCCACGAGTCAGGTTTTAGATTAAGCGCCATGTGTGGCGCAACTGGAAGTGGCCAGTGGTCTCTCTACTCCACGTCTGTCTCGTATCCTCCGGCCTCATGTTCTCTCTCCCCATTTCTAGCCCTGCAGGATGCCTCCTCTCTGTCAGGATGGAGAACCGAGTTGCTCTTCCTTCCCTTAATACCTTTTCTTCTCTCTCCTGTATCCTTCATTCTATTTCCTTTTCTATCCAGTGCCATTGTTGAGCCCTTACTGTATGCCAGACTTTCCGGGGGCATACAAGGAGAATAAGGTATGGTCCGGAGTCAAGGACTTATAGATGGAGAATTTAGGCATGAAAAGGATATTAAGGTGCAGGAGTTAAGTAGGCGAGGCTGAGTGTACATGTTCCAGGGCCATTCAAACTGTCCACTCAGTAAGGGAGTAAACCCACACCAGGAGTTCGGAGGACTGACGGCTCCATGGAGGAGGGGACTGGGGAAGGGTAAGTTTCTGTCCCATAGAGAAGAGGCCTTTCAGCATGCATGTGAGGAAGAAAACATATGGTCAGGGGACGAGTGGCCAATCAGTGTGGGGGAGGCAGAATGTTATAGCGAGAGATGAAACTGAAAAGGGGCCCATCACACAGAAACTTCAGTTCCAAACGAAGGGCAATGGGGACCTTGGAAAGAATCCCTAGGAGCAGGTCCCTGGGACAAAGCTGTCCATTTGCACGCTCACTCCACGGGCTGCAGCTAGAGCCCAGCCCTCAGCTCCCTGTCCCCACACACTTGCTGATTATTGATCAAACACTGCTTTTCTTTTACTCTCCAAAAGTATTTCAAGGAAAATTTATAGGTAGTGCAAATTCACCCATCTCATGTATTCACTGGATTACATGGATATTCTCTGTGGCTACCGTCCGGGTGAGCACACAGCACACTTCCTGTGCCCCAGAGAGTTCCCTCATGCCCCTTTCTAATCAGTAGCAACCTCTCTTTACAAAGGCACCCGCTCTTGTGACTCTGATCACTGTGGGCTGGTTTTGCCCGGTTTTGAAGAGCACATCGATGGAAGACCGCAGTAGGTGGGCTTTTGTGACTCACTTCCATCAAACATAGTTAAGATTGCCCCTGTTGTTGCAAATATTAGATATTTCTTATGACTAATTAGTTTTCTGTTGTATAACTAGAAAAGGATTTGTTTATTCATTTTTCTATTGATGGAGATTTGAATTATTTCCATTGTTTGGCTATTATGAATAAAACTGCTCCAAATACTACTCTTGTCCAAGCCTTTTCTATGGACAGTAGTGACGATCCTTTGTCTTGGCTATACACCTAGAAGCGAAACTGCTGGATTATAGGGTAGGTATATGTTTAACTTTATTGGAAGCTACCAGTTTTCCAAAGTGATTGTACCATTTTACATTCTCCCTGGCAATGTATGAATTCCAGTTGCTCCACATCTTTGCTATTGTCATTACTTAATTTTACCATTCAGCTGGGTACACAATGCTATCTTATTGTCCTTTTAATTTGTATTTCTCTGATGAATAATAAGGTTTGGTATCTTTTCCTACACCTATTAATCATTTAGACATCTTTCTTTGTGACATACTTATTCAGTAAGTCATCCCTTATTTTTTTAATATATTTTATTGATTATTTTACAGAGAGGAAGGGAGAGGGATAGTCAGAAACATCGATGAGAGAAAAACATCCATCAGCTGCCTCCTGCACTCCCCCTACTGGGGCTTTGCCTGCAACCAAGGTACATGCCCTTGACCGGAATTGAACCTGGGACCCTTCAGTCTGCAGATGATGCTCTATCCACTGAGCCAAACCGGTTAGGACATCCCTTATTAAAAAAAAATTATATTGTCTTGCCAAGTGGCTCAGTTGGGTTAGACACTCATCCCATACACCAAAAAGGTTGTGCGTTCAATCTCTGGTTGGGGTGTGTATCGGAGGAAACCCATCGATATTTCTCTCTCACATTGATATTTCTCTTTCTCTCTCTCTCCACCCCTCCCTAAAAATAAATAAAAAAACATATCCTTAGGTGAGGATTAAAAAATTGGGTTGACTTTTAAAAATTATTGATTTATAGGAGTTATTTACACATTCTGGATACAGTCCTTTGTTAGATATATCTGTTGTGAACATTTTCTCTCTGTGGATGTCTCTCACTTTCTTAGAGGTATTTTTAAATGAGAGTTAATTTTCATGGCCAGCTTTCATATTTATTTATTGGGCATTCCCTTTAGATGGAAAAGTCATAGGATATAAAAGTTAAGATTGTTCTCTTACTGTTTTAGCATTCCATATAGTAAGTAATAAGTTATGACAACTTTGCAAATAATTTAAAAAGCTTTTAAAAGGTATTTTCTTTATTTACCAAGGTTTTCATCTTTCCCTCCATAGCCTTCTCTGATTTCATATTACGCTCTCCTCCTTTTTATGAATCAGGCACTTTGCATGTGGAACAGTGCTAACTTTTCATGAGTATTTACGACTTAGGTTTGGAGTACGTCTCTTAATACTTTAACATTTCATATTCCCTTGTCTTGGCACATGTTTCCACTGTAAAAACTCTCCCAAGAAACAGTATAGCTGGTGGTGTGGGAATGGCCTTGCCCACTGGGAAAGAAGGAAGGAGAGGGAAGACCCTGCCCAGATGGAGGAGGTCCACAGAAGTGATGCAACTGGCCATTGCAATTTGAACTAAGAAAACAGAGAACTAATGGTGAGAAGTTGGAGGGAGGGAGGGAGATATTTTAGCTCGAATAAAAAAAGAGCTACCTAATAATTAGAGGGATTAAGAAAAAACGGATCGCTTTAGGAGGAATAAATGCTCAGAATAATCAGAAATGAGAGCAGTGCAAAAGGGATGGTTTTGCTGCAAGATTCGGGATCTTGTCAATCAGGTGCCCCCTTTTCAAAGGCTGATTTTCTTCCTCTCAGTTCACCGAAGAATCCCACTTGGGGTGTGTGTGTGTGTGTGTGTGTGTGGTATTCTTACAGCATCTAGCTTCCGAGTTCATCTCACGTGTAAGGTATTAGATGGGGTACGTGGACAAAAATAGAGTTTTTAAGTCTTTCTGGACTTGAAGTACTTTGACACCCTAAATTCTAATCCAGGGGTCCTCAAACTTTTTAAACAGGGGGCCAGTTCACTGTCCCTCAGACCGTTGGAGGGCCGGACTATAGTTTTAAAAAAAACTATGAACAAATTCCTATGCACAACTGCACATATCTTATTTTGAAGTAAAAAAAAAAATAAGGCGGCAAAAACACCTGGCGGGCCAGATAAATGTCCTTGGCGGGCCGCTTGTGGGCCGTAGTTTGAGGGCCGTAATTTGAGGACCCCTGTTCCTTGCTCTTCTACTAACAAGCTCTCTGACCTAACCTGCAAGATCTGTTTCCTTATCTGTTAAACAAGGAAGTTAATCTCAAGAATCTCCAAAGCCCACTCCACCTGTTAAAAATTAATTCTAATTGCTGAAAAATACAGTCTAAGAATTCTTCAAATAGGTATATGATTATTTCCCTTGTTATGGCCTCCATCTGGGCTGGGTTCCAGGAAAAATACTGAGCAGGTCACAGTAGATGCTCTAATTAGTGTGAATCTTCTTACATCGAGTTCTTCCTGAGGGCTGTGTGGGCCTGTTAGCTGTGTAGGACGGACACGAGGAGACACAGCCTTTCCATCAACACCTGCCTCTTCCTCAGGTCCTTGCAAACACAGCAAGGATCCCGTGATTTTTTTTTTCTAGTTAATTAGCAGGGAATCATCCAGGATCTCTTTTTCTCTGTTTAACGAACCATATGCAACTGACAAAAATCAAGAACAATCACCCCAGTGGCATTTTAATATCCAAACCGTGTGTTGTTCATTTTGATGCATCATCTGCTCTACAACATGACAAGGAGGGACCCACATTATAGAGCCGTCGGAAATCAGAAATGAGAGCAGTGCAAAAGGGATGGTTTTGCTGCAAGATTCTGGATCTTGTCAATCAGGTGCCCCCTTTTCAAAGGCTGATTTTCTTCCTCTCAGTTCACCGAAGAATCCTACTTGGGATGTGTGTGTGTGTGTGTGTGTGTGTGTGTTTTGTCCTTGCTTTCATAGATATATACACACACACACACAGATAGGTAGGTAGGTAGATAGATAGATAGATAGATAGATAGATAGATAGATAGATAGATAGATAGTCTATCCTCAGTTATCTTCTGATAAAATAAGAATCTACATCTTCCTGCAAAATATTCGAACCCGCTGGGGCTGCGCTTGCTGGCACTCCACTGCTGGGCTTAGTAGAGCCCCCAGCCGCTGCCATAAGAAGTTTCCTGCAGGCCAGCTTGGCGGGCCCTGCCATCCCACTGCCCCAAAGGGTTTTGGTTGAGAGGCAAGAGCAGCAAGTTCTCAGATGGAAAATCATAGACGTGCATCATGGATGGATACAGGGGACTGCATTTCTCCACAGTGTAAGGTGGATGATAGCCCTCAAATTAGAAGTTAAATAGGATGGAAAACATTGGGTGTCAGACTTGGAAGGCATAAACCTGGACTGTGACCTGATCCTAATAGCTCATCCATCCTTGTCTTTCAGCACTGGGCTCACATGTCCCCTTTGGGTAAGCTTTCCCTGGCAGTGCCAGGTAAGTTGAGTACCTCCTCTTCTGATCTCTGAGGCCTGTGTTTGTGTCTCTGATCAAGGTCTTTAGATACCAGTATAATCTTGGATGGCTGAATTGGCTGTTCCTTTACTGGAATTCCTTTCGTTTTACTTGTCCACTTCCCAGCTCAGTCCCTGGCACATAATAATGGCATATGTGTTTGCACAAAGTACATTTTAAAAGTTTGCAGAATCAGAGGTAGGTAATACGTTTCATCAGGATAATGTTTTGGCCCTGGCCAGGTAGCTCACTGGGTTACAACATTGTCCAAGGTTTCAGGTTTGATTTCCAGTCAGGGCACATATAAGAATCAAGCAAGGAATGCATAAATAAGTGGAACAATCAATTGATGGCTCTCTCTCTTTTCCCACCTCTCCCTCCCTTCGTCTCTCTCCCTAAAATCAATAAATAAAAAAAATCAAAACAATATTTTTATTCTCTTTACCAGTTCACTCATTAGTTCTTTTAATAGTGATGATAACTCATATTTAACACTATTTTTCAAGTTTGGTGTTAAGAACTAAATAGATTCTTGGTGTGAGAAAAACTTTTAGGCCCACTTTAGTGATGAAGAAACTGAGGCTCAGCGCTAATGTGACTTGTCCAAGGTAACAGGAAACGAGGCAGAGCTGGGATTGAAACCCAGATTTCCTACTCCAAGTACCTCAGATCTCAATCCACTATAGTTGTGCATGTGTGTGTTTATATATGTAAATATGTGCATGTAAAGCTTTATTTCAGTGAAGGTCTCAATATAGTTGGGTTCTTTTGACTGACATGAAAGCATTCCTTCCCAGAATAATGTTTTAAATGCATATAATAAAATATGTAGGATTGCAAACTTTTATAAAAACAAATTTAGTACCATTTGTGCCTTTCTTAAATTAATTAGCAGCTGCTGTAATCACTACTATTTCAGAATGGGGCCAGTAGAAGTGGTCCTTTGAGCATCTCCCACCGCTGGGGTAGGTTGTGGAAATACCAGCTTCGTTGGTAGCAAGGACACAGGGCCTGCATCTGGCTTACTTCTTCTAATGTAAATGTCATGTATAATAGCTTTATTTGATTTTAAAAAAAGAAGGCACCAGGGCTTTGTCTGCCAGGGCTTTATCTGCATTCAGAATTGCAGAAAATGCTAAATTTCAGTTTGACATTGGGGATATAAAGGTGCAATATCCGTCTTCATTTACATTCTGGGTACTCTCAATTCTATCCACAGATCCCTTTTGTGACATCACCTCTATCCATTAACCAGATTTTAAAAATCTCTCTCCCTGACTTCATATACAAATAGATGAAGTGCTGACCCGTCCCCATATTAGGGCCGGATCATCTCAGCAAGGACACTGAAGACCACAGGGCCAGGCCTGGGGTGGGGAGCATGGGTGGTGGCAGATAGGTGGGTGGCTCTGCTCTAGGAAGAGGGCAGGGCTGGATTCCACTTTCCCTCCACCCCTTCCAGCCAGCCGAGGAACCAGGTCAGTCACCTCAGTGCTCAGCCTCAGCATCAGACCTGGAAATGCCACTTAGTCATGCAGCCCAAATAGATGCTGTCTTCTTAAGGCAGGTTTATTATGGGGTGTTAGTGAGCCAAGAGCCTTTTCCCTACACTCCCGCCCTTTGGTGCCCCTGACATCAACACCACGAAGGACACAGAGTGAGCACAGACAACTGGTCTACCACCACAGGTCAGGAAGGAGGCAGCAGTGGCCACTGGTTACCAGTGGTACCTAAGAGCTGCCAGTGGTGGTCAGTCGCCCTTGCCTCAGACTTCTCTCCGCTCAATGCTCTGTTTAAAGCGCAACAACCAGGAGAAGAATTATCATGCTCATTTCACTGTTACCCTGTTGAGATGAGCAGGTTTGGGATGTGGCTCAGGTGTGTGCAGTGTTGGGAAATCTGAGAGTGGGTATCAAAGGAGGAGGAAAAGGGGTGTGTGTGTGTGTGTGTGTGTGTGTGTGTGTGTGTGTGTGTGTGTGTGGGTGGGTGTGGTAGTGGAGACTGAGGGACATAAAGAATCATAGGACACTGGCATTATTGGCCTTTCTCCCATCTTTGAGGAATGAATTTCATCAGACTCAGGTTTGCATAGCTGAGGACAAAACTCTCTCAGTCATTGTCTTGTATTCAGCACTCAGCACAGCACCTGACACATAATAAGCACTGGATAAATATTTTCTCAGTGAAGAAACAAGTGGCTATTCCCCTGACTTATAAGTAACACATCCAAGGCTTGGTGAGGGTACGAAGTGCCTGTGTAAGATCACACATCTGAGGCCAATGACTGGTGGCCTCTCCAGGGACGGCTGCTTTTTTGGAAGTGTAGCAACCAGACCTGCAGGGCAAATTGTTGTCATTGTCATGGTTTTGCATATGATGAGGCCTGAGTATATTTATGGCTAGGTCTAAGTTTAGCTACAAAGAGATGGTCCTGCAATCTGATATCTTAGAAGCCACGTATGACGTAGGTAAGCTGGACTTGCTCTTCCACGTTCCAGCACTTAACTACCTCTGGGATTTGGGCTCTGTGCTAATGCTGGGGATACCGACAACAGCAGGAGGGATATATTTTGAGCACTTACTACGCATCTAGGCACTTTACCTGCTTTATCTCATTAGCTATTGTTTAAAGGTAGAACTACTACTAACTCTTCTTTCTCCACTGAGGAGCCCAGAGGTCCAGAAAGAAAAGCGACTTGGCAAAGGTTGCAGACCTAGCAAATGGCAGAACATGAATCACATCAAGATGTTATGCTTGCAAAGGTCATGTGACTGGCCACTCCTCTCAATGGCCTCTAAACCTTGTGGCCAAATCTAAGTTCATAGCCAAATGTTCACTTGACCTTCTGAGGATGTAAAGTTGAAATGACAGTATTCTGAGTATGGAAGTGAAGGTACATAGAAGATAGCCTTTTCTCCTTTATTCATCAAAGATGCTGTGAGTCAGTGTACCTCTCAGTTTCATCACATGTAAATTTTGGCTACACCATTCCTCTCCCCCATGTCCCATGTACAGCATTAAGGGATTGACCAAGCAGATCATTAGATTTGGCTCAGCTCTTTTATATAGTGATTCATTTGCATTTTCTCCAAAGACTGATTTCACAAAGAAGCCAAGATTTTAATATATGTGCTGCCAAAGTGAGCACAAGAAGCCAGTATTTTAAAACAGGAGGAAGAAAAGAAAAACAATCCATAAAGAAATCATGCGGATTTGAAACAGCAACCATCGGCTGGACCCTGGTGTTGCTTTGTCCTTCGAGAGTGAGCTGCCAAATGGAGCCTTTGGTTCCTGCCCCCTCAGCAATTGTATTCCTTTTAAAGCATGTCCTGGTGGGGGCTTGCGCCATGGTTTGCTTGGTCCTGATTCACGTGCTAGGGGTAGAACATGAGTCAGCCTGACCAGGCCTGGATACACAAGCTTATCCCTAGGCTAGAGTTTCCTGGAAGCTCTGGGCCTGGGATCTGTGGGAGTTTTTTTTCTTTTTCTTCTTTTTGTCAAGTGTTGCTGCTTCTTCAGTGATTTCAGGGTAACATATGATGCCTTAGATGTCTCCCTGCCAGCCTACAACTCCTCCCTAGAGAATTCCACAAGGCTTCTAGAAAACCAGGCACCAGGAGAAATCTAGACGTCCTTGCTCTATGCCTGGGAAATGGTTTTGACTTGGTGTGGGTGGTAGTATACACCTGGTGTCACCTAGCGATAGCCGAGAGGTACAGATGCCTAGTGACATCTGGCAAATGCTGGGCGGTTCCTGAATCAGACTCTCACTGTGTAGGAAGGCCTTGATCTTTGTGAAGCTCATGGCAATGATCATAGTCCCTGTCCACCAGACCTCTGCTTCTGATGAAAGCCTTCTCATTTCTTCTTGGAGTGAGAAGAGCTTAAGTTTTAAAATCAGAGAAGAATGGGTTTGTGTTCTTAACCTGCCATCTTCTGATCTTAGGCAAATGATTTCAACCCTTAGTCTTAATTTACTCATGTTTAAAAAGGTCATTGACAGTTTCCATGGCAGTCCTTAGGACTAAATGGAATGAGATGTGAGAAATGTCAACCACCCCGTGTGCATTTAAGAGATGTCTTTCCTTCCTCTCTTTTGCCTTCCCTCAAACTTGTCTGCCCCGACAGAGAGCAGAGAATCAGTCTTCCCACAGAGTCCTGAAGGCACAAGAGCCAATCAATGGCGAAAGTAAGAACACAAATATAGCATATAAAAGGGTTTGCTTCTCATATGAGCAGACAATGAGCCAAAGAGTTGATCTGGGAGTTTTACGGGGCTTTGCAGTTGCATTATTGTTTCTGTTTTTGTGAAAACAGTTGAATTTCCACATCAGACATCTGGACTTAGATGCCAAATATACGTTTCGGGCACCACAAGAGCCTCACATGGGCATATATGAGCCCCAACCTCTTGTTAAACTCTTTCTTTAAAAGTCTCATAGAAAACATTTCTTGAGCTTCTGTAGGTCTGTGCCATTGATATATGAGCTCTGAGATGGGTCCAGGACACCCCAAGGTTCCATGTGAAGTTAGGGAAATGGCATGCACTTGAGTGACTCGTGCAGAAGTGCCTGGTGGCCCTGCATCTGGTGAGGTCACGGCAGCTGCCAGCCAAGTAAAGGCTGGGGCTGGGGGGAGGGAGGGAGGCGGCATTTCCAGATGAACGCACTTGAAAAGCAACTGTCTCTTCTTGTGGGTGTCCTGAAGGGCTGCTCCCCAGTTCTGCTTTCAGTGAAACAGTTTTAGGCCTACTTTTCCATAATCATTTGTTATTGGGGAGACAGCCTGGCAGACAGCAAAGGTCAGCGTACTAGCAGGTTCTCATCCCAGGCCTGCCGCTTCAAGGAAAAGTGGCCTGCCCAGCGTCACCCAGTGCATACATGCCTTCAGTTGTCGTCATGACTCAACCCCTTGCCCCCAAACTTTTCTTATAATAAATATTGAAACCATGTTGGACGAACACTCGAGATATGAGAACTCCCAAGGTCTGTACTTAACCTGACAGATTTTCACTTTATTTCACCCACAGTATTTTGAGTAAGCAACTTGGAAAGAAAGAATGATTCCCTTTTTAAAGTCAGATCAAATTCCTCTTCTGAGGCTGACTCTCGTGGCTGGTAGGGGGAACTGCTCCCTCACTTCTCTGCTCTTGGCCTTATCCTCACGGGAAGCGGCGGAGTAGGGGTGAAAAAGAAACATACGTGAGCCTGTCCCTCCTTCTTGGTCCCCGGCCTTTGCTGAATCCAACCTATTCCTCTTCTCCCTTGTCACCTTTGGCTGGTTCATGTGGAGACGTTAAACCATAGGACCTTCAGAGGGGAACAGCAAAGTCACCTTTCCACTGTCCTCCTTGGGAAAGGCCTCGGGCCTGAGAGGCTTAGATTAAAGCCTGGAGAGGCTTTGTGATTGAGCCTTTCCCTGCCTCCCTTCCCCACAGGTGGCAGGTGCATTGGGGAAAGCGGGTCGCCAGCCCTACGTGTTCAGACACGTCTGCGCGCCATGACAGGCATCTGCAACTTACAAAGGAAAAGCTTCAGCGACTGTGTTGGGGCACGGTTTAAGGTCTTCGATAATTTATTTCGGTTTTCTTTTCTTATTTATTTATTTATTTTCAACTAAGGCTCCCTTTTGGGCCAAGTTGCTTCTACACCTATGGGCGTGTCTCCAACGCTAATGCTATTGAGGTCTTTAAGTGACAGCTCACTATATTTTTAAGACTGAGGGAGCCAAGGACAATTCTCGAGGAGCCGTGTTTACGCTGGACCTGCTCACCCAGGCGACCTGCCAGCAGTTTTGCACGTCGCAGGAACTGGAGGTGAAAGCAGGAAGGGCTGAGAACAGGGGGGAGGAGAAAGCTGAAGGACAGGAAAGCCCAGAGGGATGTGGTGTGGACGGGGCGGAGGGAGACGCCCCGCTGGCAATGCGCTCAGAAGAATCATCACTGGATGCTCCCCTGACATTGGGCCGAGGGGTGAAAAGCAGAACTGGTTGGAGCCAGTCCATTGGCACACACTCAGTCAACAGTGAGCGTGCTCTTAGGTCTCTCTGTCCTCGTTCCTTCGGAACTCCTGCAAGCTCGTTGGCAGCCGAGGGGCTGTATGGGCTTCAGCACAGGTTCCCAGCGACCTCAGATACGGAGCTCGGTCCCTCTGGCCCTCAGTGTCCTTACCTAAAGAGGGACAAGAGTCCCATGTCCCATGTGTCTGTTGGGCTAGAGTGCAGATCAGATCATTGGTCCTTGTCCCAGCTCGCCGAGGCACAGCAATGGGCTTTGGTTCAGCCGAATGAACATTAGTTGCTCTGGACACTTACAAAGAAAAGCGTGTCCTTCATTCAGCAGAAGACTCCTTTCAGCATTCACGCAACTCATGGGAATATACCACCACCACTGACAGTCACAACGGCTGACTCTATGCAAGAGCTCACGTGCGCCCTGGCCAGCTTGGCTCAGTGGACAGAGCACCAGCCTGCGGATTGAAGGGTCCCAGGTTTGATTCCAGCCAAGGGCATGTGCCTGGGTTGCAGGCTTGATCCCCAGTGGGGGGACGTGCAGGAGGCAGCTGATGAATGATTCGTCATTGATGTTTCTATCTCTCTCTCCTCCCCTCCTCTCTGAAATCAATAAAGAAATATATTTAAGAGCTCACGTGCTAAGTCCCTTTACACACATGATCTCATTTAATAATCACAGTCATCTTGGGAGGTGGATGCTGCTACTGGCTCCCTAATTTTCAGCTGAGGGCACAGCCTCAGAAACTAATTAGCTTGCCCAAGCGCCCACAGCCAGTAAGTGGTAGAGCAGGGACTTGAACCCAGATCTGGTTACAAGAATACCAGTACCCCGAATTCTTAACTACACTTAATAAACAATGGAAGAACAAATCCGCAATAATGGTTGATTCCACCAAGAGAAATGGCACGTGGCCTTCAAGGCCCTTTGTTACCGAGCAGTGCTGGCTATTTCGTCATTCTCAGGGAATCCTGTGTTACAAAAGCTCTCTTCCCCAACAGGAAAACAAATAACTCAAGAGCATCCATCCAGTGGGAGCACTGGGCTTGGTGCAGATGGGAGGAGGTAGGGAGCTGTTTCTAAGCTCTGTCACTAACTGTTTGTGACCCATGGTGAGTCTCTCCGTCTGCCTAGGGTTGGTCAGATGACCTCTAAGACTACTCCAGTTGTTATGTATTTTATGTTCTCTCTTAAAGACCTTTTCATGACTTTCCATCTTCTGGCTGGGGGGTGGGGAAATAGGAGGGATAGGGCAGTAGAGACAGCTTATATGCCATTTAAAATCATTTCTCATTTGGTAAATAGGTCCCTTGAAGCTCTAAGAGTCTATGAAATCATTTTGAAATGCCTACATGTGATTATGCACCCTGATGCCAAATGTTATAACCGCCCCCCCCACTGTTGCAGTTTTAAAAAGTAAATATGCAATGAAAGCTTTTCAGCATGCTGTGGATATGCCACTATATTCGCTCAGCAAGGAGAGTTTCCCTCCCCCCAGCCCGCCCCTCCCCCTGCTCTTTCCCTTGTCTTTTTGAGTTGAAGACATTGGTTAAGCTACAAAGTGGTGATCTTCCTACTGATTGTCACAGGCCCAAGAGGTAAAAAATATCTGCCCTTTCATCTCTACCCACCACATTCCTTCTGTAAGCCTGTAATTGGATCTAAATGACAAATAAACCCTTTGCAGGCCGAGGAAGCTGACACCAGAGGGGACAAGGAGGAGAACATGTCCCATCTCTAACCTAGATAATCACACTCTCCTATGCAAAGAAAAAGAAAAACAAGACAGGGAATGTAGTCCAGAATATCTTAAGAACTTGTCCAATGACAGATGGTTACTAGACTTCCCGAAGAGATCACATCATAGAGTAATATGCTGGGTGGGGCAAAAGGAGGTTTACAGTTATTCATACGGAAGATAATAATTAATAACACAAAAATAAACGGTTTCACAGACCCACAACTGTAAAGTGGGTTGAAAGTGTGGCGAGAATGCCATAGAAGGAGAGAGGACTTGATTCTGCAAATAGTCCGGCAAATGCAAGGGGTGCATGGTGCATTCCAGAGAAAGGCCTGGATGAAGACTGACTGGGTGTAGACGTTCAGAAGGGTGCTCTGTGTGGGAGTCGGTGCGGGTCAGCCTTGCTGTGGCCCAGCTATACATCGGATGCATGAATGCTGCGCCCCTAAGTGGCTGGGCTTGCATTTTTATTTTGATTCTGACATAATATCTCTTTTTCCCCTCCTCATTGTACTCCGCAGGTAATGGCAGACGTCTAAGGAGGACTTTGCCCTGCAAGACCAAGTCTCCTGAAATCTGAGTTTAAAAATAACCGATGTGGAGCTTCTTGGAGCACCTCTCTATTTAGTACATAGGATACCGCCCCAGTCCATGAATCCCTCAATAAAGCCAGTTGGATCTTTTTAAAAAGGGGCTGGTAGAGGGAGAGGCAGCTTTAGGAGATTAACCTACACTGTACCATCACTGTTGCTGCTGATGTGAGGGGCGTGGGGGGGAGGACTACCATCCCGCATTGGAAATAGGGAAAGAGGGACTCAGAAAAGAGACTGTCCATATGGTGCAACTAAGAGGCAAGGCCAGGGTTTCCATGTTAAGTCTTTCCCTGCTGCCTGCTAGGACCAACTCTGTCTGACCCTGGGCCTTCGTCCCTCCCCTGGCCAAGGAGGTCTGCTTCCTTCCGGCTCCTGTCCTGTAAGCCTCCAGCCTGTGCCCTCTTCCGACTGCTTTCAGGTAAGTGACTGGTGGGTGTTGGAGCTACAGGCCCCTCCTGCAGTGATTCACCCCTGACCTTCTGGGCTCCTGGCCAGCCCTTCTTGAAAGGGAACCATGCAGACCTTGGGGACAGAAATTAGTTCCCGTGAGCTGGAACCGCTGCCACTGCCAACATCACCAACTAAAAAACCATGTGTGGAAAACACAGAGCACAAGGGTGGCGGCAAAAGGCGGAATTCCTTGTGAGTAAACAGTACAAGCCAGTATCCCCCCTCCTCCCCTCCAACCTTCACCTCAATCGCTGGAGGGGGGAGGGAGAGGGAGAGGTAGGGCTTCCCCTCCCGCAGCAGACCATCTGATTACCATGCAAAAGAGGTTTTCACCTTGTTTAACTTTTAATTAGCATTACCAAAGAGCTAAGACTCATTGCAAATACTTCACACCAGGGCTTTCTGTGGCTGTTGTTTGTTTGTTCTTATTCCCGAAGGGGTGCCTATTAGTTTAAACAAGTATTCCCAACTATTCTGCTTTCTGTGAAGTCTTAGAATTTAATGAGTTTCCTTCTGGCTTCTAGCTAAGGCTCCAGGAACACATGGGAGAGGGAAGCGGGGAGAAGAAAACGCCTGGGTAAGCACAGACAAGTCGCAGCTCACCTTCTGGACTCCGGGGTTGAGGTCCTTGGCCACCTTCGCCATCCTCTCTGGGCTGGAGACGCAGCGCCCGGCTTCTCGGGCGGAGGCGCGAGGGCGCTCAGCCGGGACGGCGCTGGCTGAATGGCCAAGTTCGCGGGCCCAGGCGGAGCTCTGCGCGCAGCGGCGCGCGGCGGGCCCTTTAATTGGAGAGTGGGACTCCCTCTAAAACCCCGCCAGCCAATCCGCGCGGGCGCTCGCACGGGGCCAGCCAATCGCAGCGCGCAGCTTCCCCCCTCCCTCTGGGCGGCCCGGGCTGGGCTGGAGGCTGCGGCCAGAGCTAGGGCTGCCCTGATGTCAGCGCTGCGGCCCCTGCCTGCTGCCCCGGCGGCTCGCGTCCCTCCGTCCCTCCAGCCGCAGGAACCCGTCCCCACGCCCTTCTCCTTTAAAGGACAACGGGCCGAGGGAGGGGCGGGCCGCCAGCGCGATTCATTCAGGTCAAAAGGGAGAGTGATCAAACAGGAAGGCGGAGATATTTTTAGTGAGCTGGTTCCAAAAATAAATGCTGAGCCACGTTCCCCTCCCACCTCCTCTGCCTGATCGCCCCGGGAGCG